>JADBJO010002891.1:270000-277981 GCA_016801955.1 Conus betulinus | reverse complement strand
ACCATCATCATGTGCGGCTTTTGTCTTGGTGGTTGGTTTGCTCGTTCTGGTTCATTAGTCAGAAGTAGTAGTAGTAGTAGCACACACATGTGCTACGCACACACTAGGGCCCATGCCCCACACATCATACACACACGTGTACATCCACTACGCACGCACGCACACACATACACACACACACACACACACAACACGCGCGCGCGCGCGCGCGCGCGCGCGCGCGCGCACACAGACACACAATGGTAGGTAGGCACTCAAGGTCTGACCAGCGCGTTGGGCTAATGCGTTGGTCAGACATCCGCTGAGTCGTAGCACGAGAGCCTGTTCTTCAATTGTCTCATCTTTGTTGTTAATTTATCTATTATCAGCTTCAAGTCATGCGTAGTATGGTATCTCAAAACTTAGCGGATGTGGTGTAGCGTATATGGACTAGTCCGCACGCAGTGACGCCTCCTTGATGAAACTGAAACCCTGTGTTGTGTGTGTGTGTGTGTGTGTGTGTATTGTGTGTGTGTGTGTGTGTGGGTGTGAATAGATAGCTGTCTTCGTCATTAGTAGTAGTAGTAGTAGTAGTAGTAGTAGTAGTAGTAGTATCATTATATATTATTGTTGTTGTTGTTGTTGTTTATTGTTATATTATTATCATATTCATTGACATCTTATTTATCTTGAACACGTCAGCAGTAGTAGACAAAGATGGCATCCAAGATACCGCAAGCGGAACCGGAAGCTGAATCAGTGGTGCTAGAAGAGCTGCAGAGTTACAGTCCTTCAAGCACCAGGTGGCAGGCCATTCGCCGATGTTTTACTACGACGCCAGCACTATCTGCAAGGCGGTCAATGAACAGGAGATCTTCATCTATCAGACAATGCCAGACGCCCTCAAACCGCACGTGCCAAAGTTTAAAGGTGAGCGGGAGGGGGAGGGGGAAGTGGTGTTGTGCAGTTGTGGACAAAAAAAAGAAAAACCCTCACATAGTCGTGTTATAATACTTTATTTTCACGCGGTCGATTTGGTATTTGTTTCTATTGCGTTTCGTTTCGGATGCATTTGTTGTTTCTTTCATATTTTTTTACAATGTTCTTTGTCACTTGCGTTTATGATGTCTCCGTTTTGAAAAAAAAAAATTCTCTCCTTTTCATTGACATATCAGTGTCCTCTGTAGACAGACGAAGTTGTGTCACGTTTGTTTAGCTCTCGTTGTGTGTGTGTGTGTGTGTGTGTGTGTGTGTGTGTGTGTGTGTGTGTGTTTCAGTTTCATATTTGATTTGGCCATGATCGATAGTCTGAACATTAAACAATAAAAGATAAAATCTTCTGCTCTCTCTCTCTCTCTCTCTCTCTCTCTCTCTCTCTCTCTCTCTCTCTCTCTCTCTCTCTCTCTCTCTCTCTCTCTCTCTCTCCATGTGTGCGTGTATGTGTGTATCTAGGCGTAGTCGCAATCAGTCTGAATGGCAGCGGTGAGGACAAGGAGAACCAGGAAGGAGAAACCCCTCCAAGACCAGGCTGCAGAGACTGAAGAAGATCAGCAAGAGCGAACACGGCCACAGCAACACCTACAGTATCCTTCGCATTATTTTCTCTCTGCTGGGCGGGAGTGGGGTATCGTGCGGTGTGTGTGATGAATACCGACAGTTCTCCCTACCAATCGTATGGAAGTTTACAAAACTGCGGCTACTCGTGTAGCTTGACGCGTGTATTAGTATTTCTGAGTAACACGGACAAAAATGAAAATACAACGCCAAAGTTTGAAAAATACAACGCCAAAGTTTTCAGATCCTGGTTTCTAGTTCAATTTTCTTTCCCCGTTTAAGATCCACATCATTTTCCATACAAACGACATGAATATTTTTTTTTCATAGGGCTGGACATCACAAAGGAATTGTTATATTCGACCCTCTGATTGGTAGGAAGAAATGTCGAAATCATTCCTCTCTTTAATGCAGTTTGACGGGTGCTGCAAAGAGTCCAGTCCAAGTGTGGTAACAGAACAGAAAGGGCCCCTGTGAGAATGTTCCTTCTACCAATCAGCGGACGTTTGGTCATGAACATGGCAACTGAAAAGGATTTCCTCTCTAACCCGCCACCCTCTGAGACCACACTCATCTTGTTCATCCCGAAAATGAAGTGGACTTCACACGGAGAGAAGCTGAATAAAGTTTCCTCTTTGGCTTTCATCTCTGTCTTTTGTTCACAAGCAGTATCGTGTGATCATGTCGGCCGACGCGATTCGTCCAGTTATGTTAGCTTCCTTGCGACTGGGAGACAGACAGCTCGGCTTTCACCTCTTGCTGTATGGTCGGTTTCCGTCTCAACGTCTTCTAGGAGGCGCACTATGTGCGGGCTATTCGATACCAACTTACACTACACTTTATCTGCTTAGCCATGCGCCTGCAGTGTAAAGTATATGACACGTAGATATATAAACAGATGAATAAATAAGTAAATAAATAAACGAATAAAGGCATGATCCAGAAGGACACTCGGAAGAGCGCAGACTTCCGCCTCAGTCGGAAGGATCCGGTATCCGCCTTTGATCCACATCCGCTGCACGGATCCCCAGCACAGTTCATCTGCTGCGTTTTGGAGCCACGTTGCAACTTTTCACCAACTTCCTGTTGCCATCACATAGTGGCATGCGCGAGGGAACAATTATGTCCCTTGACGCCTTAATGGCATGTCCTGTCGTGCTTGCACTCTACGTCAATTCGGCGCCGACTTCCAAAGGTGGTACAGGAGCTGGTTCGTTTGGCAGTTGGAGACAGTACTTCTCTGGGTCCCACTGGCTTGGCTCCTGCGAGTTTTTTTTTTTCTTCAGAGCTTTTGGGGCAGATTCCGTCTTTCTATTAAGCTTCATTACAATCAGTTCGGTACTTCTTACGTTATCGCATTGCACGGATTTTACGATCGGGATTCACGGCAGGGATCCGCGTAAAACTTTTAATGGATCTGTCCCTGGACTAAAGTCCATCTTTTTTTCACCAAGTGTCGTTAATTTGGTGCAGTAGCTCTTGAGTACTGTTTCTGAAGAGAGCCTGCGCCCGCCCTCGCAACAGGAAGCGCATCACGGATCTGACCCTACATTAGATGCGTCGTCCCCGGCTCACGGTATTTCCACTTAGCTTCGGTGACATCGGTCACGTAGCGGTGTGTGTGTGTGTGTGTGTGTGTGTGCTGTCTAGTACATGAGAACGGACAAACTAATCCAATCAACAGAGGTGAGCTGCTGAAAAATAACTTCTCCTTCCGTTCCCTCCTCCCCTCCCCACAACTCCATCCTACTCCACCTATCCCCCCCCCCCCCCACCCCACCCACCCAACCGCCCCTCCGTCCGTAGCAGAGGTAATTTATGAATTAAGAAGAAGCGGTCAACAGCGAGACTCGAGCAGATATCTAAAGCTGAGGATTAACCCGAAGCGGTCAGCTGGCCCTCAGTGCCTGGCTAACATAATCCCTACCACCGCCAGTGTGTGTTTGTGTGTGTGTGCGTGTTTGTGTGAGTATCGCCACCGGCTGTACTGGCAAGGTTAAGGTCAGTGTGGGTCTGGACACACCTGTAAATTGGTTGGGCAAAAAAAAAAAAAAAAAAAAGAGAGAGAGAGAGAGAGATCGTAACTTGGTGTGGAGTTGGTGTGCCTGTGTCATGCGTGTGTAGTGTGGTGCAAATGTATTGCAGCACGATGTGGGATGATCCAGTGTGGTTTGATGCGGTGTGGTGTGTTCAAGTAATATGTATGACGGGAGTGTTGGTTGGTTGGTTCGTGCCGCAGTATGTTGTTCTGGTGCGTCATGTGTGATAGAGTAATGCAGTGAGGTGTATTGTGTGACGTGTTCTGTGTTTATGTGGACTGCCTGGCACATAATTGTTCATGGTAGTTTGGAATATACAAAAAAAGAGAAAATTAAACGAGATTGAACAAGAAGTTATGCTGATTTCTATTTATATCAAAATGATGACGGATTTGAACTCGGCGTATTCTCCGTTATTGAGACATTTATCTGGGTGGGTGAGTATCTCATCTCGAACTTTGGGGGTTAGAGGGAAGGAGGTGGGGTGTGAACTGGCAAATGGAGAACAGCCGTCTCGTGAACAGAGTTACGTCCGCGGGCGTCTTGTTTAGTTTCCTATTTTCATCGTCTGCCGATCAGTCTGTTGTGCTTGCGGCCAATCGTATAAACAGAGGCTAAGTACCCTATAGACCCTGCCATCTTTCAAGAGAACACAACTGACCGATAGAATCAAGGAACCAGAGACATACATATTTGTTTCCGTTGGATATGTTCTTCTGCGTACGCAGACTGATACTCCTGCGGACACTTCCTATATGGACAGGCGAGTATTAATCCCATCTACCCAACAAAGGGAGTGGAGTTTTGTGTGTATGGCTTTTTTTTTTTATTCCGCCATTAAGGCAGCCATACTCCATCTTCGGGGAAGGTGCATGCTATGTGTAACGTGTCATCCATGCCAACGGCTAAACTGGCCTTCCCTTCCGAAAGTTGATGATGGGATTTTACGTGTGTGCAAGATGTTATGTGTGCGTTCACACACGGAACCTCGGTTTATAGTCTCATTCGAAGGACTGTATGGGGAATGGAGTCAAAACTAATGTTAACTCCGAGGGAAAATCCCCCTGTACCGAAACGGCCCGGCGGAGATTCGAACCCGCAACCCTTGGATTACGTGTCCGGTGCTCTACCATTTTAGCTATTCCGGCCCCGTTGGATCTGTTAGATTCAAACACTGACCATATCCTTGACCAAACGCTCAGAATTCATCCTGCTAGAAAACATCGTCGAGGGCTTCGTCAGGCCGTCGCTCCTGGACCTAAAGTTGGGCTTAAAGCACATTGCTCTCAAACACCCCAACAAAACCTCTCACAGCTTGGGCGTCTCGCTGTGCGGCATGCAGGTAAGCGGAGAAGGTGTAATCAGGGAAAAGCATTAACCCATCAGCTAGCAGATTGTCACTGCAAAATACATTTACATCAACAGTATTTTACAAACTTTGAATTAGACTAAGTTGATATTGTGAAGTACTTGAAATTATACGTTACACGTGTGTTTAGTCAAGTACAAATGAGGTAGATCTACAGTTCTGTAATTATATTTGTTGGTGGCCACATTAGATAGGACAAGTCAATATTTTGTCGTGTTAAGTAACAGATACGTGAAAACTCTTGTGACCGTTAAAAGCAAGTCTCCAAACTGTGTGGTGTCACTGATGGTGTATGAATAATTAATTCCAGACTGCATATCTGCATACGCACCAAAATGATAGTTTGGAAGATGTCCTTTAAATAAAACGTGTAAACGAAACAATATTGTTGATATGTTTTTTTGAAAATTTAGTTATTTTGCACAGATAATTACACAAGAAGTGAACATTACGAAAAAAAAAAAAAAAAAACTAAAGCAGTTTTCCTCCCTTTTAGGTCATCCCATACAGTCATCAACGATTATGCAAGGGAGATTACCCACTCTGATGTTTGTGATCAAGAAAATGTGTGCATCGTCTGTTTGGATAACTGCTGACGAATCAGTTTTAGCGGCGATATTATTAAAGGGCAAACAATTAATCTTAAACTTTAACATTAGTGAAAGACTGTACAGAAAATAAAAACAAATCTTGCGTTTCCATTTGGTTATTATATTCCTTCGCTTTGATAAGTGGTGATAATTAACAGCCTGTACAGAAGAATCTCTCTCTCTCTCTCTCTCTCTCTCTCTCTCTCTCTCTCTCTCTCTCTCTCTCTTGTATGGTCATAAAAAGAAAGATCACAGCCTTTCAACACACTCTGTTCACTTCAATTTTTAAAATCCATCTTTGGATTCGTTACACACATTTCTTTCTAGTACTACCACCGTGGTGGGTGTTTGGTTAGTTGAAAAGAGGGTTCATTTGACTCGCCGAGCTATTTATTTCTAACCCCCCCCCCCCCCCCCCCCCCCCCCCCCCCTGGATTCATTTCAAAGTGGTAGGATTGCCTGCATTTTTTTTTTTTTTGTTTGTTTGTTTGTTTTTTTTAATAAAGCTGACATAATTCTAGATCTGTTTGTTGCTTCAATAGTCACAGCCAACGTTGCTTTCAGACTAATGATCACGAAGAGACTGCAAGTTAACTCCGTGTTTTGAGGTAACCTTTGTGTTGATCTCGTTGGTTCGCGCTCTCACGAAGAAAAGCCAATCTGTCCGAAAGAGTGCCAATCCACAGTGTCAACACAAAGAGGGGCCTCTGATCTAGGTCTTTCCCCTCCGTTTTTCTCGGCGACTCGCATTCTTACCAGTTATTGATTCCACTTCACGTCTTAACCCGAACGGTAGGTAAGAGAATCAGAAAACAGCGTAATTGTTAAGTCTCTTGCCACAGGTCTACCAGTGTCAAACCGGGGAAAACAACTCGGCTCACCAAAGAAGATGGGCGTCATATGGGACGAAAGTGATTTCAGCCACACACGGTGCGTCACTTCCTGTTTGATGGCCATGACTTCCGCCGGGACCTGATCCCTTCATTGTTACAGCAGCTGCTGGAACTGAAATCCGCCGTCAGGCAGCTCGTGGGGTACCGGTTTTCTTCCAGTTCGTTACTGGTTGCCTACGATGCAGAGGCAGGCGGTGACGGTGGCAAGGTGGTCGTGCGCTTGGTGGATTTTGCCTACACAACACTTGAGAAGAGTGTTCACGAAGACGTCGACCGCCACTGCCTACGAGGGCTACAGACGGTGATAGACATCTTTTCTAGCGTTCCGTCTGTGCGTTAGGGGTTGTTGCTCGGTGAGTGTGTGCGTGTGTGTGTGTGTGCGCGCGCGCGCGGGCGCGCGCGCGCGCGCAGTCGTGAACTTTTTTTTCGTGACACTCAGGTGCTGTGACATTCAAAATCAAAAAGTGTGCAATCTTCAGCATTTTACAGTATTATTATGCGTGGTACATACTGCGTTTATTGTGCTGGTTTGTGAATAGATACCGTTATGTGTATGCTTACTTTATCTGTTTGTTGTGTGTGTGTATGTGTTTCTTTCTGGAACGTTATATTTGAAAACAACAGTAGAGAACACAAGAAGAGTTACTACACTGCCAAAGGAATGGAATCAATAAATTACGTCACAGAAGCCTCTCGTTTGGACCTTGTGGTTTACAACAAGCAGGACACACACACACACACACACACACACACACACACGCGCGCGCGCGCGCGCGCGCGCGCGCGCGCACTCTCTCTCTCTCTCTCTCTCTCTCTCACACACACACACACACACACACACACACACACACACACGAAAAAACAACTTAGCTGAGAGGGTCTCTTTCCAACAAATAGGAAGCGAGGTGAGAGTTATGTGTCTATATAACTTTCTCATTCACCCCCGCACCCCCCCCTCTCTCTCTCTCTCTCTCTCTCTCTCTCTCTCTCTCTCTCTCTCTTATTTTCCTGAACCTTTCTGGTTGTACCGGTGTTGTTTTCATGGATGAAAACATACACGTTCTACTTGAAATGTGGATTATGTGTTTGAGCAGAATTTACTCAAGAACGTTATTAACGGAATAATTCGTATTATATGAAAATGTAAATGTTTTTAGTAATGCACATATTTATGTGCCTGTGCGGCCTCTCGGTGACCAAATGTGTGTGTGTGTGTGTGTGTGTGTGTGTGTGTGTGTGTTGGTGGGCAGGTGGGTGCGTGTGTTGTTCTTGGTGACGCTCAAACATGTTTGGACCATTGCCCAAAGAAAAACTCGTTTAATCAGTGGATTTGACCGTATATTTCTGATCACGTACGCTAACTGTGAGAGTGTGCTTTGAAAATGCCTGAGCATGTCTGGTAAAGCTTTCGACAAAAAGAGAAAATTTACCTACAAATACAAAATGAAACCGACAGCTTTTGTGTTCTTGCTTTGTATCAGATTTTGAATCCAAGAGCTATAAGGGTGAGGCGGTATGGGTGAGCACTACTAATATGACTCCGCATCAGGGCTGGAT
>JADBJO010002891.1:255000-267500 GCA_016801955.1 Conus betulinus | reverse complement strand
ATATATATATATATATATATATATAAACACTCTTTCAAATGACAAGACCAAACAAGCAAGTTGTCATCTCACGACGTTTCGGCACTTGGCCTTCCTCAGGTCACGCTTTATTACTGTACTGACTCACGAACAATGCTTTCCCCCCCCCCCACCCACCCCTCCTCAAGAACAAAGCTCACATGCCTGTCAAGATTCAAAGTGTTTAGAACAATGTTCACAAAGTTTTCTCTAGTTGAATCGCCACATTCTCTCACATGTTCTAACCCAACTCACCAACATTCCCCAGCTACCAGCCCACCCCCCATCCCCCCTCTCTATCTTCCCTCCCCCTCCCCTCCCTCTCTCTACAGCAAAGTGTAATTACATAATATAAATACAACAACTATTATACACACACACACACACACACACACACACACACACACACACACACACACATACACAGGTATACAAAAAGATTCACATGAAAAGCCTAGATGAAACAAGCATACATAAAGGCATATTCGTTAAGCAACCTCCCTCATATCCATCTTTAGCACTACCCTCCCCCACATACTCCCTTTACTCCCCCCCTTCCCTACCCCCTCCACGAATGATACACAAGCACAAACATACGTAAACACAGTTAGTTAAAACAAAAGAAAAAACAATGTAATCCACTTCAACATGACACAAAATGACTAAGCAAAAAGGCAGGAAGCGTTTTATGTGTATTAAAGGCGTAATGGCATAATCACTAAAACACAGAGCAGGCTGGTCATCATAAACTTACACCATTTTGCTGAATTTTAAATATTTACTCAACTTTAAAAGAACATTCTTGCCAGCCGAGAATAGTCTGCACAGGTTGTAAACAGATTTCACACTCGTATACTTTCTGGGAATAAAACGTACTCGTAACTCTTCATACTTTGGGCATTCCATAATGAAATGAAATTCGTCTCCAACATCTTGTTTACAATCTTTACAAAAGCGTTCCTCGCGGGCAAGACCAAGTCTTCTTCCTACTTCAATCATGAGTTTGTGATTACTACATCGGAATTTAATTAAGGGAAATATATATAGATCAGGTAATTGTTCAATGTAATTTTCACGTTTGAAATCTGTTTTATAATTTCTATAGAATAGGCATTTATTACTTGAATATAATACCCTATTCCACGAACGTACATAGTTATCTTTCAAAGATAAAGAAATGTTTCTACATAACGATCTTTCGTTAGAAAACTGCTGTGTTTCCCAATACAATCATAGCCTGTTTCTACAAAAAATGCTTTGAGGTAAAACCATCTTTTCAAATAGATCTAAAACAATATTCACAGGTAATTTTTGATTTCGAGCGACTTGGAGTAATGAAAACATTGCACTTTGTGCTTGATCATGCCTACACACACACACACACACACACACACACACACACACACACACACACACACAAATTATGTACACAGCAGTAAATGATGAAAAGTCTTGTTATCTTACTCTTGTTGGTTACTAACATATTGTAGAAATGGACATCAGACAATCATTAATTTAACTGCATATTGTGAGTGGAAAAGTCCGGGATGCAATGGGAATTTTAAAATGCATCCTTTCCTCAATGATGAAAAAGAAAGAGATAATACATTCTTATACCGATAACACGCATTACACCACCAGGGAGGAAGGGGTAGGGGTGGAAATCGAATAGCGACTGGGAAAACACTAGCAAACAGTGTTTAAGCCATCAGGCTGAATGGTACGCAACTTGTGGAACCAGAAAGCTTCCCGTTTGAGTCTATACTCCACGTCATCTGCCAGAACTTTTTCGATTGCGATGCAGCGGAGATTGAGGAGGGAGTGGCCTGGTTGATTGAAATGCTTAGTTACTAGAGTTCCAGAGTTGTTTTTTATGTTGGATCTGTGTTGGTAAAATCGAGTTTTAAGGGAGTTTTTGTCTCTCCAGCATACTGGCTGTGGGGACATTTATCGCAAAAGAGTAAGTAGATCAAATTAGTGGTTTCGCAATCCATGTGATGCCGAATCGAAAAGGATTCGTCAGTTCTCGCACTGTAAAAGGAACCTGTCTGGACAAGATGTTGCTTATATATATATATATATATATATATATATATATATATATATATATATATATATATATATGAGAGAGAGAGAGAGAGAGAGAGGGAGATATAACAGAACAGAACAGAACAGAACAGAACAGAATTTTATTCAGTAAGGCCAGAGAGAGAGAGAGAGAGAGAGAGAATTCAGCAACAGCGGTGCAAGACAGACTGCTGCCCTGAAAGTAATACTTCATTTACAAACCATCCTACCTGTACTGCCGGCTGTTTACTGCGCCATAAACCATCAGAGATGGTTAGAGCAACCAGCGCACAATCTGACGGTCTGAGATCGAATTCCACCGGCTTCCAACTATACAGCAACAAGAACAACAACAAAAGCCAATGTCTCCCTCCCATCGTGTTGCTAGTCTGTATAGTGATCATTATACAGCCTTCGCTATGCATCCCCCCCCCCACCACCACCCACCCACCCACCCACCCATCTTCTCCTCACCCACTAATATCACCAGCGTTACCACTGCTTTCACGACACCCTTTCTATTTTTGTTGATTGCTTAATCTTGTCATAAAAGCAAAACAAAACAAAAAATGTAGTTACTAAGCCGCCAAACGAAGGAACCAACAAATGACTAAACAACGCGTTTCGACCTATTGGATCTTCTTCAGGCAAGATAAACAACATCCAATACAATGGAGACAAAGGACGAACGAAGTCACTGATCTTCGATCTCTGCTATTTCCAGTCCGTAATTCTTTCCAACACTACAGTTTGTGCTAAGATCGAGGATAACTTACTGAGTGTTTGTCCTCTGTGTCCATGGTTTTGAATGCTGTTTGTCCTGCCTGTGGAAGACCCAATAGGTCGAAACGCATAGTAGCTGTTTTATGATTTGTTTGCTTCTTCGTTTGGCGGCTCTGTGCTTTCATTTTTGTTTTTTATGTTTCAATTTCTGCCCGCAGTCGCCCCACTTTGGAACTATCCCTGTCATATATTTTTGATGTGCGCTGACATTGAACCTAAATGTGGGCATAATAGCAACTCACTACTGCCCCACAATAATTGATTTTGGCGTCGTCCTGGCACTCACGCGTAGTTTGCTAGTGTTCGGTGGCTGAAAATGATATCTGACCATCAGATGGACAAACCGATCTTACCACGATCGTTGATGGGCTGTGGGTATAACACTGGAAGAGGTGAGGGAGTGAGAAACAGCATGTGTGTGGTGATGTGTCATATCTCCTCTGTCAGGTTAAGCTACAACAAAGCATCACCTACCTATCGTAAGAAAGGTTACAGTGCCACACAACAAAGCATCCACCTATCGTAAGAAAGGTTACAGTGCCACAACAAAGCATCCACCTATCGTAAGAAAGGTTACAGTGCCACAACAAAGCATCCACCTATCGTAAGAAAGGTTACAGTGCCACAACAAAGCATCCACCTATCGTAAGAAAGGTTACCGTGCCACAACAAGCATCCACCTATCGTAAGAAAGGTTAGATTGCCACAACAAGCATCCACCTATCGTAAGAAAGGTTACAGTGCCACAACAAAGCATCCACCTATCGTAAGAAAGGTTACAGTGCCACAATAAGCATCCACCTATCGTAAGAAAGGTTACAGTGCCACAATAAGCATCCACCTATCGTAAGAAAGGTTACAGTGCCACAATAAGCAGCCACCTATCGTAAGAAAGGTTACAGTGCCACAACAAGCAGCCACCTATCGTAAGAAAGGTTACAGTGCCACAACAAGCAGCCACCTATCGTAAGAAAGGTTACAGTGCCACAATAAGCAGCCCACCTATCGTAAGAAAGGTTACAGTGCCACAATAAGCGTAGCCACCTATCGTAAGAAAGGTTACAGTGCCACAACAAAGCATCCACCTATCGTAAGAAAGGTACAGTGCCACAACAAAGCATCCACCTATCGTAAGAAAGGTTACAGTGCCACAACAAAGCATCCACCTATCGTAAGAAAGGTTACAGTGCCACAACAAAGCATCCACCTATCGTAAGAAAGGTTACAGTGCCACAACAAAGCATCCACCTATCGTAAGAAAGGTTACAGTGCCACAACAAGCATCCACCTATCGTAAGAAAGGTTACAGTGCCACAACAAGCATCCACCTATCGTAAGAAAGGTTACAGTGCCACAACAAAGCATCCACCTATCGTAAGAAAGGTTACAGTGCCACAACAAAGCATCCACCTATCGTAAGAAAGGTTACAGTGCCACAACAAAGCATCCACCTATCGTAAGAAAGGTTACAGTGCCACAACAAAGCATCCACCTATCGTAAGAAAGGTACAGTGCCACAACAAAGCATCCACCTATCGTAAGAAAGGTTACAGTGCCACAACAAAGCATCCACCTATCGTAAGAAAGGTTACAGTGCCACAATAAGCATCCACCTATCGTAAGAAAGGTTACAGTGCCACAACAAAGCATCCACCTATCGTAAGAAAGGTTACAGTGCCACAACAAGCATCCACCTATCGTAAGAAAGGTTACCGTGCCACAACAAAGCATCCACCTATCGTAAGAAAGGTTACCGTGCCACAACAAAGCATCCACCTATCGTAAGAAAGGTTACCGTGCCACAACAAAGCATCCACCTATCGTAAGAAAGGTTACAGTGCCACAACAAAGCATCCACCTATCGTAAGAAAGGTTACAGTGCCACAACAAAGCATCCACCTATCGTAAGAAAGGTTACAGTGCCACAACAAAGCATCCACCTATCGTAAGAAAGGTTACAGTGCCACAACAAAGCATCCCACCTATCGTAAGAAAGGTTACAGTGCCACAACAAAGCATCCACCTATCGTAAGAAAGGTTACAGTGCCACAACAAAGCATCCACCTATCGTAAGAAAGGTTACAGTGCCACAACAAAGCATCCACCTATCGTAAGAAAGGTTACAGTGCCACAACAAAGCATCCACCTATCGTAAGAAAGGTTACAGTGCCACAACAAGCATCCACCTATCGTAAGAAAGGTTACAGTGCCACAACAAAGCATCCACCTATCGTAAGAAAGGTTACCGTGCCACAACAAGCATCCACCTATCGTAAGAAAGGTTACAGTGCCACAACAAGCATCCACCTATCGTAAGAAAGGTTACAGTGCCACAATAAGCATCCACCTATCGTAAGAAAGGTTACAGTGCCACAACAAAGCATCCACCTATCGTAAGAAAGGTTACAGTGCCACAACAAGCATCCACCTATCGTAAGAAAGGTTACAGTGCCACAATAAGCATCCACCTATCGTAAGGAAGGTTACAGTGCCACAACAAAGCATCCACCTATCGTAAGGAAGGTTACAGTGCCACAACAAGCATCCACCTATCGTAAGGAAGGTTACAGTGCCACAATAAGCATCCACCTATCGTAAGGAAGGTTACAGTGCCACAACAAAGCATCCACCTATCGTAAGAAAGGTTACAGTGCCACAACAAAGCATCCACCTATCGTAAGAAAGGTTACAGTGCCACAACAAAGCATCCACCTATCGTAAGAAAGGTTACAGTGCCACAACAAAGCATCCACCTATCGTAAGAAAGGTTACAGTGCCACAACAAAGCATCCACCTATCGTAAGAAAGGTTACAGTGCCACAACAAGCATCCACCTATCGTAAGAAAGGTTACAGTGCCACAACAAGCATCCACCTATCGTAAGAAAGGTTACAGTGCCACAACAAAGCATCCACCTATCGTAAGAAAGGTTACAGTGCCACAACAAAGCATCCACCTATCGTAAGAAAGGTTACAGTGCCACAACAAAGCATCCACCTATCGTAAGAAAAGGTTACAGTGCCACAACAAGCATCCACCTATCGTAAGAAAGGTTACAGTGCCACAACAAGCATCCACCTATCGTAAGAAAGGTTACAGTGCCACAACAAAGCATCCACCTATCGTAAGAAAGGTTACAGTGCCACAACAAGCATCCACCTATCGTAAGAAAGGTTACAGTGCCACAACAAGCATCCACCTATCGTAAGAAAGGTTACAGTGCCACAACAAGCATCCACCTATCGTAAGAAAGGTTACAGTGCCACAACAAGCATCCACCTATCGTAAGAAAGGTTACAGTGCCACAATAAGCATCCACCTATCGTAAGAAAGGTTACAGTGCCACAATAAGCATCCACCTATCGTAAGAAAGGTTACAGTGCCACAATAAGCATCCACCTATCGTAAGAAAGGTTACAGTGCCACAACAAAGCATCCACCTATCGTAAGAAAGGTTACAGTGCCACAACAAAGCATCCACCTATCGTAAGAAAGGTTACAGTGCCACAACAAAGCATCCACCTATCGTAAGAAAGGTTACAGTGCCACAATAAGCATCCACCTATCGTAAGAAAGGTTACAGTGCCACAACAAGCATCCACCTATCGTAAGAAAGGTTACAGTGCCACAACAAGCATCCACCTATCGTAAGAAAGGTTACAGTGCCACAACAAGCATCCACCTATCGTAAGAAAGGTTACAGTGCCACAACAAAGCATCCACCTATCGTAAGAAAGGTTTACAGTGCCACAACAAAGCATCCACCTATCGTAAGAAAGGTTACAGTGCCACAACAAAGCATCCACCTATCGTAAGAAAGGTTACAGTGCCACAACAAAGCATCCACCTATCGTAAGAAAGGTTACAGTGCCACAACAAAGCATCCACCTATCGTAAGAAAGGTTACAGTGCCACAACAAAGCATCCACCTATCGTAAGAAAGGTTACAGTGCCACAACAAGCATCCACCTATCGTAAGAAAGGTTACAGTGCCACAATAAGCATCCACCTATCGTAAGAAAGGTTACAGTGCCACAACAAAGCATCCACCTATCGTAAGAAAGGTTACAGTGCCACAACAAAGCATCCACCTATCGTAAGAAAGGTTACAGTGCCACAATAAGCATCCACCTATCGTAAGAAAGGTTACAGTGCCACAACAAAGCATCCACCTATCGTTAGAAAGGTTACAGTGCCACAATAAGCATCCACCTATCGTAAGAAAGGTTACAGTGCCACAACAAGCATCCACCTATCGTAAGAAAGGTTACAGTGCCACAACAAAGCATCCACCTATCGTTAGAAAGGTTACAGTGCCACAACAAGCATCCACCTATCGTTAGAAAGGTTACAGTGCCACAACAAAGCATCCACCTATCGTTAGAAAGGTTACAGTGCCACAACAAAGCATCCACCTATCGTAAGAAAGGTTACAGTGCCACAACAAAGCATCCACCTATCGTAAGAAAGGTTACAGTGCCACAACAAGCATCCACCTATCGTAAGAAAGGTTACAGTGCCACTACAAGCATCCACCTATCGTAAGAAAGGTTACAGTGCCACAACAAGCATCCACCTATCGTAAGAAAGGTTACAGTGCCACAACAAAGCATCCACCTATCGTAAGAAAGGTTACAGTGCCACAATAAGCATCCACCTATCGTAAGAAAGGTTACAGTGCCACAACAAGCATCCACCTATCGTAAGAAAGGTTACAGTGCCACAATAAGCATCCACCTATCGTAAGAAAGGTTACAGTGCCACAACAAGCATCCACCTATCGTAAGAAAGGTTACAGTGCCACAACAAAGCATCCACCTATCGTAAGAAAGGTTACAGTGCCACAATAAGCATCCACCTATCGTAAGAAAGGTTACAGTGCCACAACAAAGCATCCACCTATCGTAAGAAAGGTTACAGTGCCACAATAAGCATCCACCTATCGTAAGAAAGGTTACAGTGCCACAACAAAGCATCCACCTATCGTAAGAAAGGTTACAGTGCCACAACAAAGCATCCCACCTATCGTAAGAAAGGTTACAGTGCCACAACAAAGCATCCACCTATCGTAAGAAAGGTTACAGTGCCACAACAAGCATCCACCTATCGTAAGAAAGGTTACAGTGCCACAATAAGCATCCACCTATCGTAAGAAAGGTTACAGTGCCACAACAAAGCATCCACCTATCGTAAGAAAGGTTACAGTGCCACAACAAAGCATCCACCTATCGTAAGAAAGGTTACAGTGCCACAACAAAGCATCCACCTATCGTAAGAAAGGTTACAGTGCCACAACAAAGCATCCACCTATCGTAAGAAAGGGTTACAGTGCCACAATAAGCATCACACCTATCGTAAGAAAGGTTACAGTGCCACAACAAAGCATCCACCTATCGTAAGAAAGGTTACAGTGCCACAATAAGCATCCACCTATCGTAAGAAAGGTTACAGTGCCACAAAAGCATCCACCTATCGTAAGAAAGGTTACAGTGCCACAATAAGCATCCACCTATCGTAAGAAAGGTTACAGTGCCACAACAAGCATCCACCTATCGTAAGAAAGGTTACAGTGCCACAACAAAGCATCCACCTATCGTAAGAAAGGTTACAGTGCCACAACAAAGCATCCACCTATCGTAAGAAAGGTTACAGTGCCACAACAAAGCATCCACCTATCGTAAGAAAGGTTACAGTGCCACAACAAAGCATCCACCTATCGTAAGAAAGGTTACAGTGCCACAACAAAGCATCCACCTATCGTAAGAAAGGTTACAGTGCCACAACAAAGCATCCACCTATCGTAAGAAAGGTTACAGTGCCACAACAAGCATCCACCTATCGTAAGAAAGGTTACAGTGCCACAACAAAGCATCCACCTATCGTAAGAAAGGTTACAGTGCCACAACAAAGCATCCACCTATCGTAAGAAAGGTTACAGTGCCACAACAAGCATCCACCTATCGTAAGAAAGGTTACAGTGCCACAACAAAGCATCCACCTATCGTAAGAAAGGTTACGTGCCACAACAAAGCATCCACCTATAGTGCACAACAAAGCATCCACCTATCGTAAGAAAGGTTACAGTGCCACAACAAGCATCCACCTATCGTAAGAAAGGTTACAGTGCCACAACAAAGCATCCACCTATCGTAAGAAAGGTTACAGTGCTCAGCAAACTGCGTAACCTGGCACATCTCCTGAGAGAGAGAGAGAGAGAGAGAGAGAGAGAGAGAGAGAGAGAGAGAGAGAGGAGAGACAGACAGACAGACAGACAGACACAGACAGACAGACAGACAGAGGTAGAGAGACTCTCGATTTAAAGAATCCGGTCTGTGGTTAAGCGTCTGTTCGTGTATAATAGCCTTAAACTTTGATGCAAACGGGGTGTGAACGCTGTCCTTAAGGATCAGAGGTAAGTATAAGCGATGTAACCATGTACATCTCTTTGACCTCCCTTCCGCCCTCAGCTCCGTTCACCCCCCACCCCCTACCCGCTTTCCTCCCCATTTGCCTCCACACCCCATCTCTCATACCCCATCAACCCAGTCCGACATCACTCGAATGTGTTTGCATCGAGGCAACAAACTTTTTTTTTGTTATTTGTTGTTGGAGGTTTCGCTTGTTTGCTTTGTAGACTTGTTCGTTTTGGTCTGTCTCCAGTGTGGTGCAGAAGTTCATAAATCAACAGCACAGTATGCCAATGGAATGTTCCCTCATCCCTCCCTGCCCGCCCCCTCCCTCCTCCGTCTCTCTTAACTACGAAGCTGAGTTCAAACAGCACAAAGCTGTTTCCACTTTCTCCCTACATTCCCTATGTCTTCTTATCTATATATATCTTTTCCCCACCTTTCCATATTTTTACCCTTTTTTTTTATATATCGCTTTTGCTGGGTTTTCTTTGTACCTCTATCTTTCTTTTCGGCTTTCCTACGCTTTATGCTGTTTCTTATACATTTCTATTTGTTCCTACCTTTCTATGCTGTTTCTGTCTTTTTTTTTAAATACTTTTTTTCCCTACCCTTTTTGCTGTTTCTTATTTATTTCTATCTTTTTCTATTTTGTTATGCTATTTCTTACTTATTTTTACTTTTTTTCTATCTTTTCATGATTTTTTTTAACCCATTTCTAACCTTTCTATACTTTGTCGTCTATTTTTTCCTAACCCCCCCCCCCCCCCCCCCCCCCCCCACACACACACACACCTTTTTGTTTGTTTGTTTGTTTGTTTTTGTTTGGAGGGGAGGTACCCCTGTCTACTTTTTCTACCTGGTCTAATTTGTCCTTTTTCATACCCTTTCCACCTTTCCCCCGTTTTTCAAAAATTTTCTACCCTTTCTACTCCCCCCCCCCCCCACCCCTACCCCCCGCCCCCGCCCTTCTCTACTTTTTCCTTGCTCCTTCCTAGTTTTCCTACACTTTCTTCTTTTTCCCTGTCCCAGTCTACTGTTCCTTTCCCTCATTATTTTTTCTCCCCTTTCTACCTTTCATGGTCTTTTCTTCTTTTCCGGACCCTTTCTACTTGTTCCTCCCTTTCTACTTTTCCTTCCCCTTCACTTCTCCTCACTGCAGCCGCGTCCTTTCCTACTGTGTCTTCTCCCTGTTTAACTTCTCTCCCGTCTGTCTTTTCTCTCACTTTACGTATTTCCCTCCCCTTTCTACATCTCCCCTACCCCCTTCTACTTCTCCTCCACTTTCTACTTCATTCCTGCCTCTTTCTATTTTTCGCTCTCTTTCTCCTTCTTTTTCCTGCCCGTTTTCACACAAATCTACTTTTTCTATTTTTTCTTAACTTTCCTTCTTTCCTCATTTTTTTTTCCTCCGCTTTCTTTAAAAAAAAAAAATAGAGAAAGAGTGGGAGTTAGTTGCCGCCAAGGACATTGACAAACAAAGCACAGGACAAGACACGATGCATTTCGACCTCTTGGGTCTTCTTCAAGCAAAAAAAAAAAGGATCACATTTAACATTTAGGACAGTACAAACAAAGAACGAAGAGAGACTTAGCTGATGTCCATGTGGTGTGCTGTAAAGAATCACACTGTAAAGAAGCACACCACATGGACATCAGATAAGTCTCTCTTCGTTCTTTGTTTGTACTGTCCTAAATGTTAAATGTGATTTGTTGTTGTTGTTGTGTTGTTGTTGTTGCTTGAAGAAGAAGACCCAAGAGGTCGAAATGCATCGTGTCTTGTCCTGTGCTTTGTTTGTCAATGTCCTTGGCGGCAACTAAACCCCACTCTTTCTAAATTTTGCTTCGTTTCTCCGCCATCAGTCCATTTTGAAACTTTACCGCTTTCTTTAGTTTTCTTTCCTGCCCTTTTTGTTTTTAACTGTTCCCAATTTTCTCCACCTTTTTTCTAAGGCTGGCTAAAAAGGAAACAGTA
The DNA here is from genome assembly GCA_016801955.1 of Conus betulinus. NCBI lineage: Eukaryota > Metazoa > Mollusca > Gastropoda > Neogastropoda > Conidae > Conus > Conus betulinus. Next base: position 256,250 of record JADBJO010002891.1, on the reverse strand, counting down.
ATTTCGGTGACGTGTGCACAGAAGACACGTCGCTAGCCGGGCAGAAAGCTATCAGAATCAGACATGACATGTTACTTTGTACATCATACAATCACTGATGATATTTGTAAACCATTCGCGTCCAGCACATCACTCCATAGTTCTATCTCCACACGTCAGGCTTTCTTGAAGAAAACAGGCAATACGAATCACAGCATGCGATCACTGAGCTTCCGGGTTGCCCTATCACTTTATAATAACAGCTGCGTCCCCCGCCCTCACACACCGCCACAAGACGCTGAGGAAGGTATTGTACTTGCTTCGTACTGAAGCTAAGAGAACGGACACCTACGATGAACATGAAACGATGTTGCGTTGTTATTTGACTGAACGCATTCTGTGCTAGGCGAAATTGTGTCCGAGCAAACAGGCCATGTAGACTGAACACAACCCTGACTGCCGGTAGCAGCTGCTTAAAAATGTGTGAATTAGTGAGGACGGGAGTGAAATGTCTGTAGTGGGTGAGTGCGGCATATGGATGTACACAGCGCTTCTTTTCTACTGTCCCTGACAAGTGCTGCGTGCATCATCATCACGGCAACTTTTTTTTTCCTGGCTTCAACTCGGACTGCAAAGATACTGACCAGGTGTGCATTTTAGTTCTTAGCTCTAAGAGATAAATGATTTTTTTTTTTATTTCACCTGCATACTTGAATCAAAGGAAGGATATTATTTGAAACTTTCACATGAAGGTGGGGTTAGTGTCCTATAGGTCAGAGACTTATGAACTAGTAGTTCTCAGGTCAGACCTCAGCGGTGGGGTTGAAGTTGCTCGAGTGAGAGAGTGGTGAAGAATATCAAAAACAACTTCCTTTATCTATTTCACGAAGTTGCTTTGTTTTTGTTTGTTTGTTTGTTTTGTTTTGTTTTTTTATGTAGAGGGACAGACTAAAGCATTGCCAAAGAAGGAAAATAAAAAGTCTTTTTTCAGTATACACTGTAAAAGGACACATATCCGTCAATAAACTCAGATTTAACGCAAAACTATTCATTCAATAGGTGAATGAACATTGATCTAATCTGGTAACCATCAACAAATAAAGTCTTTTTTTTCAGTATGCACTGTAAAATGACACATACCCGTCAAGGAGCTCAGATTTATCACAAAACTATTCATTCAATCGGTGAATGAACATTGATCTAATCTGGTAGCTGGCAATAAATTGTCAAATGACGTTCTGCCTTGAGTTATTGTTCTTGTCTGTACTATA
>JADBJO010002891.1:250000-252500 GCA_016801955.1 Conus betulinus | reverse complement strand
AACATCAGTATTTACACACATTCCTACATAATAACTTAACAAACAACCTCTTCTCACCAAATGGACATCGAAAATTCCTGACGGACTTCGGGGCCACTTTCACACAGTAATTATCTTAAAGAAATCTATGACAACCTCGTCCACATGCATTCCAACCAGCCTGAAGAAGCATCAACACAGCGCACTACAGCAATACTGACTGAACGAGCACAAGACTCCTGTTCTTCTAGGTAGTGGACTCGGTCTGGGTTAGTAAGCAACTTCAGCTGACTGAGCCTGTAGCACTCACTCTATACTCCTAGGTCTTAGTGGATAGATTTGTCACCCTTTCGCTATCAGGAAGGTTTGAACTGGGAGGAGGGGGGAGGGGCAGTCCTCACTGCCTTGTATGCCAGCTATCACCCGACGATTAGTTACCTGACCACTTAGGCCTCCTTCACACAGTTCGAACATCTGCGCCAGGTGAGCATGCTACTGCTAATCCACCAATTACCTATTTCTCCACCACGCCCGAAATTCTTGTCGTCTAAAGCGCTTCAGGCCGTTTGTGAGAGATTTCGCTCCCTTGATAATTCCTCCCACTTTGAAGACAATGCTCAGTACTGGCTAAAACACACTCAAGGAGCCAAAACTCTCCTAATTCCCTCATTGCAACAAACTATAATCTACGCCTCTCTTGATCTTACTTATACAGGAAAACACACGCAATTTTATATTGTAAACAAAAATTGAGAAAACTGAATATACACACACTAAAAAACGAAGCAAAAATCAACGCCAATATGAAATCTCCACCAGCTCTGAGTAGATGGCTGCAAGTGCTTGAACATTTTGTTTCTTTGTTCATCCTCTCCTTCCCTTTGTTTCTAAGTAAATATTCTCCTTCGCATTATGCTTACCGTCACGCATACTCCACACTGCACTGGAACGCGCGCAGACACTACTCTCTTGTTCGCACGGCCATCTAATTTGGCCTACGCCCCCCCCCCCCCCCCCCTTTTTTTTTTTTTCTTTTTAGAGGGTATCATCACTTTCTTTAAACACACTTCACTGTACCCAGAGGCATGTGTCGCAATGTGTGCAGAACTGCCTGATATCGCCTAGAATCCCAGACCGGTAGTATTCCTTCGTAATCTTTTGTGTGGGCTCCCTAGGTTGCGTGTTTTGCTGACATCACCGCCTGTCTGCGTTTCCTAGGCACAACAGTCGGTGCAATATTCCATCCTTTGTCTTAAAAACGACTGTGCCATCCTTCACACCATTTTCCTGCCCTGTGTGGCCACACAACACATTTAGGATGTTGCGCTAAAACACTATAATCATAATCCATATAAGAGTAGTGAGGCCTACCATAAGGTTGAGCCAGCATTTGGTGTTCAACTGATAATTGATCAAAAGAACAACTCTCCACCAATTACTACCCTTGTTTGGGGTGGGGGTGGGGGTGGGGGGGACTTTACCGATGAAATCACAGTCTTCACATACATGACTTTCCCCCTAGCCGACATACATTTCAGGCCTTTGCACTCACCCCTGACCCTACCCTTACGTCAGCCCCAAGAGCCCAAAATACACCCATTCCCTTGACTTTAATCTGTCTGCTTGGAGCCACCTCGTTTCTACCCGCCAAATGAAAGAAAATGAAGAGAATCAACTTTCAGACACAATAAAAATTCTCAAAACAATCTATTTGTGCCAGTCTTTGAATACTCGACTTCTTAAGCAAGGCCTTGGCGCATTAAGTTTTGGTGTGCAGCCTGTGAGCGAGCCCAAACAGTTTTTTTTAATGTTTTTCTTAAGCGAGTAATCGCCCTTTTGTTCTGGCCGAAACTGAGTGGGATTGGTCTCAGTGGACACACTCCGTTGGTTTCTGGAGTGTTGACCACTTCAGGGCCTTTCCCTCCTGTGATTGCTTAGCCCTGATTCAACAAAGAAATCGAGATTTGCCTCTGGAATGTTCCCAATTACCAGGTCACAGGGCGGCTTTGGTACAGCCAAGGCCTGTACAATCCCACCATAAGATGGTGTGTCAATGAACAGCCGGGCCGTTTGAAATTCTCCAACTGTCCCATCTATCGGCTGCACTTTCTTGAATCCCACCTGTGAACTGCCTCTTCTCGACCAGGGACTGTTTCACCAGTACACCTGTGTGTACCCAGAGTCTCTTATGACACTAACTACAACAGAGCCCACTCCGCCACTATGCATATCTATCTTATCTACACCCAGAGTCTCTTATGACACTAACTACAATCGAGCCCACTCTGCCACTATGCATATCTATCTTATCTCCTGAATCCATGAATGCACAGCACAATCCTGATAAAAACGACACTGTCATCTTTCTCTTCCTTTTCTACCTCCCTCTCTCTTGGCTTCACTCTCATTGCTGTTGCTTTCTGTGACTTTAATATACAGTCCCCAGCCAAGTGTTCTGCCATATTGCTCAAAAGGCGGGATCGCATGTCTACAGCCTTGTTCACGTGGCTGTTGCCCTTTA
>JADBJO010002891.1:242500-247500 GCA_016801955.1 Conus betulinus | reverse complement strand
AATGTAGTAGAGTATGATTTATTGGTGTACAGTGGATTGCAATAAAAGGTAGTGGGGTATGATGTACTGGTGTCCAGTGGAGTATAAATGTAGTGGGGTATGATGTACTGGTTTAGAGTGGAGTATAATAAAATATAGTGGAGAATGATATTTTGGTGTACAGTGGAGTGTAATAAAATGTAGTTGAGTATGATGTATTGGTGTACAGTGGAGTGTAATGAAATGCAGTGGGGTATGATGTATTGGTGTACAGTGGAGTGTAACGAAATGCCGGAGAGAGATGTGTAACGTAGTGGTGTCCAGTGGAATGTAATGCCATGGGGTGGAGCAATGTAGCGCTGTATTGTGGAGCACGATGCGGAGTGTAATTATAGTGCAATGTATGTAATGTTGTAAGCAGGGGTGTTTTGTCCTGGTGTAGGTGTAGGTGGAGTATAGCGAATTGAAGTAGAGTGGACTGGAAATTAATGCAGTGTAGTGAAGTGGAATGTAATGTAGCTGAGTGTATCGAAGTGGAACACAGTGTGATAGAGTTAATGAACAGTGGTGTAATGTAATGTGGAGAGTGATGGAGAGGAGTATAATGGTATAACAAACTGCAATGTCATGGAGTGGAGAATATTACAGTGGAGTGTAATGTAAGTGGAATGGGCTGTAACGGAGCTGAGCGGACTGAATTGGAGTGTAAATGTGGCGAAGTGCAAAGCAGTCGGATGGAGTGTAATGGAGTGGACTTTATGTGCTGGCATCGAATGTAATGGAGTGGACTTTATGTGCTGGCATCGAATGTAATGAGTGGACTTTATGTGGTGGCATCGAATGTAATGGAGTGGACTTTATGTGTGCTGGCACCGAATGTAATGGAGTGGACTTTATGTGGCGGCACCGAATGTAATGGAGTGGACTTTATGTGCTAGCATCGAATGTAATGGAGTAGACTTTATGTGCTAGCATCGAATGTAATGGAGTGGACATTATGTGCTAGCATCGAATGTAATGGAGTGGACTTTATGTGCTGGCGTCAAATGTAATAGAGCGGGCTTTATGTGCTGGCGTCAAATATAATACAGCGGACTTTATGTGCTGGCGTCAAATGTAATAGAGCGGACTTTATGTGCTGGCGTCGAATGTAATGGAGTGGACTTTATGTGCTGGCATCGGATGTAATGGAGTGGACTTTATGTGCTGGCATCGGATGTAACGGAGTGGACTTTATGTGCTGGCATCGGATGTAATGGAGTGGACTTTATGTGCTGGCATCGGATGTAACGGAGTGGACTTTATGTGCTGGCATCGAATGTAATGGAGTGGAGTGTAACGTGCTGGAGTGAAGATTAACGTAGGCAAGTGTAATGGAGTGTGCTGGAGTGTAATGTTACAGGGTGTAATGCCGTGGGGTGTATTACAGTGGAGAATGTAACGTAGCTAAGTGTTGTAGCATGTAGTGGAGTGGTGTGGAACAGTAGAGTCAAATGGAATGGAATGGAGTAGTAACCTTGGTGAAGTGTAGTGTAGTGTAGTGTAGTGTAGTGTGGCGTGGCGTGGCGTGGCGTGGCGTGGCGTGGCGTGGCGTGGCGTGGCGTGGCGTGGTGTGGTGTGGTGTGGTGGGGCGGGGGTGCGCTGGGGTGTGGTGGGGTGGGATGTGGTGGGCGGGGTGGGCGGGGGTGCGATGGGGGGTGGGGTGGGGTGGGGTGGGGTGTGGTGGTGTGGGGGGGGGGGGGGTGGGGTGGGGTGGGGTGGTGTGGTGGGTGGGGGGGTGGTGGTGGGCGGGGGTGGGGCGGGGGTGCGCTGGGGTGGGGGGGGGGGGTGGGGTGGGGTGTGGTGGGGTGGGGTGTGGGTGGGCGGGGGTGGGCGGGGGTGGGGTGGGATGTGGTGGGGGGGTGGGTGTGGTGGGGTGTGGTGTGGTGTAGCGTAGCGTATTGTACTGTGGTGTGGTGTAGTGTGGTGTGTAGTGTAGTGTAGTGTAGTGTAGTGTAGTGTAGTGTGGTGTGGTGTGGTGTGGTGTGGTGGCGGCGTGGCGTGGCGTGGCGTGGCGTGGCGTGGCGTGGCGTGGCGTGGTGTGGTGGGCGGGGGTGCGCTGGGGTGTGGTGGGGGGGGGTGTGGTGGGCGGGGGTGGGGGGCGGGGGGGGGGGGGGGTGCGCTGGGGTGGGGTGTGGGGTGGGGGGGGGGGTGTGGTGGGCGGGGGTGCGCTGGGGTGGGGTGGGGTGTGGTGGGGGTGGGGTGTGGTGGGCGGGGGTGGGCGGGGGTGCGCTGGGGGGTGGTGGGGTTGGGTGTGGTGGGGTGTGGTGTGGTGTAGCGTAGCGTATTGTACTGTGGTGCGGTGTAGTGTGGTGTGGTGTGGTGTGGCGTGGTGTGGTGTAGTGTAGTGTAGTGTAGTGTAGTGTAGTGCAGCGTAGCGTAGTATAGTGTAGTGTAGCGTAGCATAGTGTAATGGAGTGTGCTGGAGTGTAATATTACAAGGTGTAATGCCGTGGGGTGTATTACAGTGGAGAGAATGTAACGTAGCTAAGTGTTGTAGCATGTAGTGGAGTGGTGTGGAACAGTAGAGTCAAATGGAATGGAATGGAGTAGTAACCTTGGTGTAGTGTAGTGTGGTGTAGTGTAGTGTAGTGTAGTGTAGTGTAGTGTAGTGTAGTGTAGTGTAGTGTGGCGTGGCGTGGCGTGGCGTGGCGTGGCGTGGCGTGGCGTGGTGTGTGTGTGTGGTGTGGTGGGCGGGGGTGCGCTGGGGTGTGGTGGGGTGGGGTGTGGTGGGGGCGGGGGTGGGCGGGGGTGCGCTGGGGGTGGGGTGGGGTGGGGTGGGTGTGGTGGGGGTGGGGGCGGGGTGTGCGCTGGGGTGGGGTGTGGTGGGGTGGGGGGGTGTGGTGGGCGGGGGTGGGCGGGGGTGCGCTGGGGGTGGGGTGTGGTGGGCGGGGGTGGGCGGGGGTGCGATGGGCGGGGTGTGGTGGGGTGGGGTGTGGTGGGGTGTGGTGTGGGGGGGTGTGGTGTGGTGTAGCGTAGCGTATTGTACTGTGGTGTGGTGTAGTGTGGTGTGGCGTGTGGTGTGGTGTAGTGTAGTGTGTAGTGTAGTGCAGCGTAGCGTAGTATAGTGTAGTGTAACGTAGCATAGTGTAGTGTAGTGTAGCGTAGCGCAACGTAGTGTAGTGTAGTGTAGCGTAGCGTAGTATAGTGTAGTGTAGCGTAGCGTAGCGTAACGTAGTGTAGTTTAGTAGTGGTGCCTGGTTAACAGATTTTCATCCGTACATGCATTTCAAGCTGCTCTCTGTAAAGGGAAATCACTCGACATCATACTGCAACACCCACACACATCCCTTTCCTTCTGCTCTTCTTTCCTCTGCTGTTTGTTGTTGGATGTTTTTTGTTCACCCTGCAAACAACCTTGTAGATTCCGATGAAGATTCATTGAAGTATCTCTTCATCATCCTGCGGTGAAGCCAAAACAGAAACGGACGGATGAACAAAATAAAAACAATACCCTGCTCCTCGGGCTACGGGCTGCGCGCAGGATAATTGTCCTACATATCAACCGCACCATGACGCAAGGGTTCGCGCGTCTCGGGTGGCGGGCTGGCGGTGGTGTGGGGTGTGGTGTGGTGTGGGTGAGCTGTCGTGGATTTAAGCAACGACCGTGTTTATAAAGACGTAAGGTTCAAAATTCCATCAGAGGCGTGTGATATATTTGCATGATTTTTCGGTCCCAGCAAGCTCCAATAGCTGCTGAGTGTACTTTGACCTTCGACCTACGTCGCCTAAAATTGCACGCCATACATCATGGGTCACCAGGACCCAGGCTCTTTCTGAAGGACTAAGCTTGCCGTACGTCGTGGGTGTCCGGGGACCCATAATAGTTTGTGAAGAAATACAGCTTTACCATGATTTTGTGTTTTGCTTACTCCTCTGCTTGCCGACAAAATCAAAATATTTTTTTTGCAGATTCCCCGAAGTTCGAGTATGGCTGCCTTAATGGCGGGATAAAAATAAAACGGTCATATACACAAAACTCCACTCCCTTTGTTGGGTAGATGGGATAAATACTGCCTGTCTACACAGGGAGTGTCCGCAGGAGTATCAGCCTGCGTACGCAGAAAGAAAGAAAGAAAAAGTGATGCAGAAACGGGCGCCATGCTTTATTGGCAAAGCCGTCACTTTTGTGGAGATAATTTAAAAACGGATTCAGTCGTCAGGTAAGAACAGTTACCATGAATCGTTAAAAAAATTCACGCCGCGCGGCGAATACTGGATTTGCACAACTGTTTTTCTCATCCCGTCCAAGTCGGATCCTAGATGAGACTAGCAAAATTAAATTCAACCTTCCACTGAAAATAAACTCAGTCGGGTTTCTGTTTACAAATTTGTAAAGTAATATGTTGTCATGGCATAATCTGTTTTTTTCTAGTGACAGAGACGTCGAATGGGATGAAAACTTTTCACTCTGTACATATCATTACTTCCCTTCGGAGAAAAAAAAGACCGAAGCTGTTTTCTCCTTCACACTAAAAGTAAACACGCTTTTCTTTTCTACCTATATTCTGGCGCAGATCCAAACCAGACGGTGGATTCGGAATCCTCTCGACGTCGGTGGGGGTCTGCGTTTTCCCCCGAGTGCTCTTTTAGCTGCTGTAGTCATTATCGCTGTGACATTCCCAGGTGAAAGCGCTGGTGGAGAGAGGAAACGAGGTGGCCTCCCACTCCCTGTCCCACTCCCTGACCTACAAGCACGCCTGGAGCCCCCAGGAGTGGGACAACGAGATCCAAGGCATGAGGGAACTGCTGGCCAACGGGACAGGACTGAACATCAGTCAGGTGAGAACTACTAGCAGAACGTTAGGCCGCTTCCTATGTTAGAGCCCCCTCCCCCACCCCCCCCCCCCCCCCCACCCCATCCCCCACCCTTTCCTTGTGCTGATCTGATTGGTCGCACATATCCCCATTCTGTCAGTTGTATGTGTGCGAACACACAGAATCAGTTCAAAATCCTGACATATAAATTCTGGTAGGAAGAA
>JADBJO010002891.1:155000-240000 GCA_016801955.1 Conus betulinus | reverse complement strand
AATTTAAGATCGAAAGCGTGAAACATTTTCCCTGTCTGTCTTTTAAGGTAACTCAGTGATCGGGTCAAATTGCCTGGGGCAAATTGCTTCTGTTCCATGAAAATAGCGAGGTCACTCTCGCTGAACGCGAGCATTGACACAGATTATCTCTCTTTTAAATTTCGGTCATGTCTTTGATAAAGAAAATTGAAAAAAAGAAAAGAAAAAGAATAGGAAAAGACACCTAATTTTCCCTGTACTCCTGATCTTTTACTGAGATGTGTATATAAATCAAACAAGAAAAATTGTAACTACGACAAAACTGTATCCAAGCAGTCTCAATCAGATCAAGTGATGATACTGATTTCCCAAGGGAACGTTAATTACACGCAAGAGGATACCAGTTTTTGCAGCGTCATCACAGACTTACCAGAGACGAGTTTCTTTATTGCGAGACATCCCGAGGTGGTTAGCTTAAGCTAGCTGCAAGAGATGCGTGAGGCGAGGAAAGTAAAGAAACGGATGCAAGACACACTCAAAATAACAATACGACCACTCTTTAAACTCTTCTTGCCGTTGATCCGTCAGCGAAAGGGCCAACGTTTTGATAATTTTATGCACCGGAGAACTTTACTACATTTCGTACATTACAATTATCGGCTATGCATGCATTTTTTTTCTCGCATATGAGAGAGCCCGAAGACAGTCTAGCAAACTCTCGCCTATTCCTAGCTCTCCTCGCCAATAGAGAGTTGCGTTGTTGATGTCGTACCCTGGTTAAAGACTCCAGGAATGATCCGAACAGCCGAAGAACTTAAACACTATGGCACAAATGCATCAGCTAGGGATGAGAACATTACGTGTATGACCGTTTTTGATTACCCTGCCACGTGGGCAGCCACACTCCGACTTCGAGAGATTTTGGAGACTAATAATGTTATGCTAGGAGCTTGCCACGACTGAAGACAATCCCCGCATAACTATGCAGAGGATAACAACATTTTGATGTAGCCTTAGTGTTCTAGTCTATGTCAATTAGTCTGACAGAGCGTTAAGCCAAGGCGGGTGGGGGGGGGGGGGGGGGTTTATGAACGCTGATATTCGCCAAGCAAGATAGCAGAATTCTCGCCTTCTTCTTCCATACCGAGATCCATTTCGTTGGACCCGTTTCAGATCCGAGGAATGAGAGCACCCAACTTACAGCTAGGAGGGGACGTTCAATTCTCCATGTTGAAAGACAGGGGCTTCCTCTACGACTCCTCCATGTACGGGGGCGTCCTGGAAAAGGACCCCAGCAGGGCCCTCTCTCTGGCCCTTCACCCTGGACTTCCCACCCTACCTGCCCACGCCTCACGCCGTGTGTGACCAGTCGGACTGCCCGACTCGCGGATACCCACAATTATGGGAGGTGCAGCTGATGCGGCTGTACACTGTGCACGGCGAGTCCTGCGCCATGGCTGACTCATGTCCTTTGGGAGACAACATGAACAAGACGGACATCCTCGCTTTCTTGAGACATAACTTCCACCGCCATTACGAGCGTAACCGGGCTCCCTTAATGATTGCCATCCATCCACGGTGGTTCACGAGGGTACCTGCCAGCTACCAGGCTCTGAAAGAGTTTCTTCTGGAGATCAGCCAGAACCCGGATGTATGGCAAGTGACTGTGACACAGATGCTGGACTGGGTGCGGAATCCTAAACCGCTGCCCCGTCTCCATGAACTGGCCTCGTGGCAGTGTCCAGACTCCCGGCAGCACACGCTGAAGCACTTCGAGGGCGTTGTTTTCATGTTTTGCACGTTCACAGTCTTGTTCGTGGCTGTCCTGGTCATGGTGGTCGTGCTGGAGCTGAGAAATGCGGGTTTTCGACTCCAAAGCTTAGGACGACCGATGGGTGGACGCTACACTCAACTACCACTTCAGGATCTAGACGCTTTGGTGGAAGAAACACCCAGATGAATGCAGAAGCAGTCAAAACACTCCCAGGTATTCTAAGGACCTCATATAGAACTTAAAAAGTATGTTCAAGGAATAAACTGCAACCTACCTACTAGAACTGGTGAAAGTTCGAATCGCGCGCTGACACACGTCAGTTTTCGCCTCTCACCTTAATGTGACAGTCTGGCGGTGTAGAGTATGAACAGGCAATTAGTGAAGCGAGAGGACCAGGCGCGTGTTCTGATGTGGGCCGCTTGAAAAGCGAGCAGCGTGGTTTAAAAACCCTCTGCAGTGTGTCAACAAGTAGTTTTGGCCAGCCAGACAAAAGTGAACCGCAGTAACAATCTTGAAGATGAGAAAAGAACTGATCAGTTTGGTCGAATCTTCAGTCAGAAGATGACGGACAGAGCTGATTCTTCGAAATCCTATATACAAATTCGGCTGTTACAGACATGCTGCTGAAAGGAAAGAGCGTGGTCAAGAATGACTCTTAGATAATGTATGAAAGTGGGAAATATATAAAGGGAGGAGGGGGATGAGGGGAGAAGGGCCGTTGGAACTTTTCATTTTCATTTCAGTTTTATCTTCGCTGAGTAGCTTTTGCTGTGCTACATTATCATGTTTTAACATCTGAGACATGCGTGGATGTACAGAATCAAATACGAATAGTTGGCACAATGATCTAGAAATGAACAACTGATCATCATCGGAGAAGCTGTGGTGAAAGATTGAGTCTTAAAAGATGATACTGACAAGATGCTGGATACAAAGAACAAAGAGAACAGAGCCAAGAACAGAATGTGTGGGAACACCGTTTTTCAGAGGTGCTGGAGTGGAGGGGATACCACTAGCAAAAACTGTTATGGTTCAGTTCTATTATCAGTTGTTCCAAAAGTACGTATAACAGAAGAAAGGGGTATTAAGTGGTCAATTGTGTCAAAGGCTGCTGATAAGTCGAGCCAACAGAAAAGGGAGACCTGATCATCATTCAAGGAGAACAATCTTTAGAAGAGCCGTTTTGGTGTTGTGATCAGAACGGCGAGTGGACTAAAGATGTTAGAAACAGATTGTTCACTTGCAGATATTCATAGAGATGCATAAAAAAACGATTGTTCAGTTATTTTTGAAAGAAAGCTAAAGATAGAAACAGATTCGTGGTTTTTAAGGGAGCTTGGGTCGATAGAGGTTGGTTAAGGAGAGGTCTCGGTATTGCAGATTTAAAGACGGTTGTAAATAAACCAGAACGGGGGTTGTTGGTCGGTTTTGGACAGAGAGGAAGAAGGTATGGGGGAAAAAACTCCAGGGAGAGGTTGATAGCAGAAGAGCCCCATCCCCACCCCCTCCTGATCTGCCGTTGTCTTTAGAGCTCGGGTCCTCTTCCGACTAGAAATTGAGGGCTATTTCATCAGAACACTGACCATTGAGCGCCTAGTCCCATTGCTCCAATCTCTATGGCGAGAACTTAGGCTTGGAAACCCAAAGTAGATATGTGTGTTCTATTCTGCTTCACATGGCACAATGAGTTGAATAAGAATCATTTGTTAAGATGAACCCGGGTGGAACACTACTTCAGTACTCCTGCCACTCTTCCTGATGATCGCTGGATGGGTTTCCCATTCTGGTCTGCTGCACACTCCCAGTGACCAACTCCATCCTGTAAACTTCAGTTTTCCTTGACGTCACCACTGTTCCAGACCATGATTCACCACTAGCACATGGTAGAAAGTCTTCAAGATATGGAAAGCGTTTGTTATCCGTCTGCATGTTCCATTCTCATGACAGTACTTATCTGTCTGCATGTTCCATTCCTCTTGGCAGTAGTTATCTGTCTGCATGTTCCATTCCTCATGACAGTAGTTATCTGTCTGCATGTTCCATTCCTCTTCACAGTAGTTATCTGTCTGCATGTTCCATTCCTCTTCACAGTAGTTATCTGTCTGCATGTTCCATTCCTCTTCACAGTAGTTATCTGTCTGCATGTTCCATTCCTCATGACAGTAGTTATCTGTCTGCATGTTCCATTCTTCATGACAGTAGTTATCTGTCTGCATGTTCCATTCCTAATGCACGAGGTTTTTCACATAAGTCAAACTTCAGGTTTCTGATTGATGTGAGGGATAGAGCATCTCCTTAGTTCTGTGTAATGTTCATGGCAACTTTATCACCACCACCCACTACCGACATGACCAGCAGCCCAAGCAAAACGTATGTTTTACCCATCAGATTTTTAAGAAGTGTACAGTTCAAATAAATGAGCCGAAATATGCTGGTGCTCGAGGTTATGGTCAGACATCCCTGGGAGGGAGCTGCTGAACATGTGCAGCAGAAACAACTTATTTGTCAGATTTGAAACCATCAGTAGCCTCTGAAAGGATGGAAGTTAGGAACCAAGTTCAGTTTGAAAATGTGTCTTATATGCCAGAGAGTGGTGAAGACTTTGCAACAGGAGGCCAGATCAAAGCGGATCTCCAGGGAGTGGAAGGTCCATGTGTAAGAATGTGTTCTGAATATATCTGCATGGCGTTTGTGTCTAGAGAGAACGAAAACTGCATTCTCAATATATCTGCATGGCGTTTGTGTTCTAGAGAACGAAAACTGCATTCTCAATATATCTGCATGGCGTTTGTGTTCTAGAGAATGAAAACTGCATTCCAAATATATCTGCATGGTGTTTGTGTTCTAGAGAACAAAATCTGCACTCTGAATATATCTGCATGGTGTCTGTGTTGAGAACAAAAACTACATTCTGAATATATCTGCATGGTGTCTGTGTTCTAAAGAACAAAAACTAGGATCGGAGAACAGACGGAGAGAGAAGGAGACAATATAAAGTGAAAATGATCATGAACATTTTCCTGTATTCTTTCCCAAGTATATCACAGCAAAAACAGAACACATGCAAGTATAAAACATTCCCTTTGGCAATGCCATGTTGAAGCACTTCTTTACAATTTAGAAATGAAATTCATAATCCAGACAATCAAAAAAAATCAGTCGCAGCTCGAATGATACATATACGAGAAATTCAGATTTCTCATTGTTAATTAAGAACTAAAATATGACAAACATTGTCATTTTACACACACACAAGTGTGCGTACACACACACACACACACACACACACACACACACACACACACACACACACACACACACACACACACACACACACACACACACACACACACACACACACACACACACACACACACACACGCACACACACACACACACACTGGTCTGCCAGATGTCACAATACAATAAACGAAAACATTTGTTTCATGGAGCAAGAACAGAAGTGGCTATAAATGTCTATGCCCATTGTTCCTTTCAGACTGAACCAAGCTGATTATGACTGTCCTATAAGAACATTGCTGTACAATGTGTGAACTCCACTCCACTGTCCAGCACTGGTGTGATCACACACTGAGACCTGACAAGAGCGTCTGAGATTGGCATCGCAAAGCATGACAAATCTACCAAGTCAAGTTCATAGCCCACTGCAAGAGTCTACCAAGTCAAGTTCATAGCCCACTGCAAGAGTCTACCAAGTCAAGTTCATAGCCCACTGCAAGAGTCTACCAAGTCAAGTTCATAGCCCACTGCAAGGCATAACAAAGGTTTACATGGCCACTGTCTGCAAAATGCCCGATTTCATTCCAGTTGACACACTACACAATCTATTCTTCAAACCCTACTGCCTCATATCAAGTCATGTCTATAACCCTCTCAATCATGAAGGCCTGCTGTTTTACGATCTACATGTCAAGGTTAATACATACAGTCCTTCACCCATACATACCATTGTCCTGTTGCATATGTATACAGACATTTGGAATTTCCAGCACGTCAATGTTAAATCAAAATGCAAATGAAATCCACCCGAACCAAGTTTTCAAAAATCTACTGAGAACTTCTGACTTAAAAGTTTACCAAAGATTTAAAAAACAAGCTATGATCAGGTCTCCTCAGATTTCTTTAGAGCAAATGGTTCACGAATTAATCATTATAGGCCAGCCAACCATACAAAGCCTTTCCACAGTAACAAGCTCACACAGAATTCAAATTAGATCTCAATGTCAACAACAAATCTAACCATACAGTATCCCAGTAAGATTCATGTGACATACACAAACTACTTGCAACCTTGGTTACACATGTTCTTATGGTGTACACCGTGTAATTTGAACATGCTGATTCTTTTTTGTTCTTTTTTTTTTTTTTTTTTTGGAATGCTGACATACATTTCAGACGCAATCAAATACATTTCCTAAAAAATGACCGAAATAGTAAGGCATCACCATCTTAGTTAGCAATGTTTGTAACAGCATCAGTGAGACAACTGGAAGAGATTGCTCAGAACAGTAATCGTCCCACATTCATCCCATTCAGTTCCAGTCTGTTTACAACTCCCCTGAATGAAGAGGCCATCTCTGGGTTTAAAGTATGTTTGAAGCAAAAAAATTTTTATGCACACATCCTAACGATGGGTTGAGGCGCTCATTCATCTGGTTTAAGGTTAAGCTAAGAATAGGTAAGCCTTTACCAGGTTGAAAACCAAGTCTTAACCACAAAGATCAGGTCATACTGTTTGTAGCCCAGCGAACGAAAACAGTCCACATCCAGGATTTTCCCAACAAATGAACTCTGTAGTAATGGATACCTTATCAAATAAAGATCTCAGGAAACGAAATAAAACCTCCTACAACATTTTGCCTGATCCCTTCCAATGAGTGAGAAAAAAAAAATCTCAAGCTACAGTGCAGTTGAGGACTGCAGATGCTATGCTGCACTTTGTGTTTAACCACTACCATGCCAGTGTCATGGACAATGTCCACGCAGTATGTCTCCAGATGAACTGACATCTAATAACTGGGTGTAAAACGAACAAAGAAAGTTGTATGAATCATTCTCATTCCTTTGACATTAAATGTCAAAATCAATCATACAAGGTCAAGATCAACGTCTTTTGTCAAACAAATAGAAAAAAAAAAAAAAAAAAATGTCGCTTGTTGCTGGGAGATAATAATAAGAAACTCTGGTGACAGTTGCCAGCAACTCCACTGAGTCAAAGTTCCACTCATGCAAGCTTCAGCCATCAACTCCTTTTACTAACCCTTACACTGGTTATATAACAACTTAGTATAAGTATGTTGTCTGATGAATTAACAGAAGGAGAGTTTGAAAACAGTAGTTATGTTTGTATATATGCATAACTTTTCAACTGTTAGTATTTGAACATGACATGCAGAACAAAAATTATTTATTAGTAATTGAATAAAAACAATTCTACAGCATCCGGAAATAAGTTACAGCCTTTTTCAAAGGAAAGTCAGTGTGGATTATACCAGTCTCCCATGCAGGTAATCCAGGTACGAATGGATAAAGCAAAGGTCAGTTTTCACATTGAAATCACTTGCTGACAGCACAAAAAACACCCAAGAATCGTCACTATCCACACAAATTGTACTTATTATACAAAAGTCATACCGTATTTTGCCTACATGATTACATAAGTGCAGAGGTAAGTGCAGGGTGAATTAATGTTGAAACGAATTGTTGGTCACCGGCTTCATCAGCTGATTGTAAAGTAAACTTTTTATAGACTACACGAGAGTGGTAGATGTCAAAACAGCATGTGGGCACAAAATGACCCCACAGGCATTGCACATGCATGATGACTGCTTGCATTTGCAGCCATCATGCTCACTCTTCTTCTTGTTGCATGCAACACAGTCATGATCTGGTCTCTTCCTCTTGGCTCCTTCCTTTGCAGGAATGTAAACAGCCGTATGTGTACCTTCAAGTCTTTGAGGAGGGTTTGGACACAATGAACAACAAGCAAATCAAAAGGTTAGGACCTTCTGGAAGTGCTACACTGAGTTTTTCTTCCCCACTGAATGGCATGTTGACAATCCCCTCCCCCTTATCACTCACCCAGTCATTGTAAGAGTCAATCTCAAAATCACAATTACTTGGTGCTTGATCTAAACAAAAAAATATCAATCACCACACCCACTTCATTCACAATGTCCACAACTCCCCTGCTTGTTCCACAACAGCATCAGCAAAAAAAAATCTTCAAGCAAGTTCCTAATTCTCCCACATTCTCCAATGGGTGCCGCTATTGTTGTTTACCAGACGATTTGAGTCATGATATGAATTACAAGCTGCTACTAATTATAAACTAAGCTAAAATTAGTTTGTGAGTGAACCATTGTTTCTTATTGGCTTGTGCAAGTGAAACTAGGTTAGCAAGGCTGACCCAAAGCAACTTATGTTGCGGCAACCAGTATAAGGGTTAAACATTATCTAAATGAGCATATTTCACCCGAAATGGAAACATTTCCTGAATACTGGTCTCTTTAGAAAATTCCAGCAAGTATTACCAGTTCAGATGACAAATTTCCAAAGAAAATATCGGCCATCAGTACTGCGTCGTGATTTATGTTTGTTTGACTGGATGCTAGCTGCTGAGAGTTCTTCAGCACTGGACTTTAGCTGACTGCAATGACCAAAGTACCACATTTGTTTGGATCCTTTTGCCTTTGCCAAGTCTGCCATACTGGTTTTAATAATTACCAGTGTTACTCCTTTTAATAGACTTACCGACATGCTTTCTGACAGACAGAGAAAAACACACGCAATTGCATCATACCTGCATCCATCAAGTCAGTTCAAAGATCTGCCATCATGGAGCCTCTTACCTGTTAATGGAACTTAGTGCTTTTATTTGTGTGTGTCACTCTTTCTGATAAACAAAAGAACAGTTAGCAAATGATAATGGAATAAATGTAAATCAATAGACTGAGTGAACATTGGTAATGTCACATTTTCTCCAACCCAGCCATGTATGCAACAGCATGTTCAGACACACGTGCACCTGCCCAAGTTATCTTTGTAGCCCAGCTGACCATAGGGCCCACATTACACACATGCACCTTTCACAGTTATCTTTGTAGCCCATCCACCATAGGGCCCACATTACACACATGCACCTGCCCAACTTATGTTTGTAGCCCATCCAACCATAGGGCCCACATTACATACAGACACACATGCACCTGCCCAAGTTATCTTTGTAGCCCAGCCAACCATAAGGCCCACATTACATACAGACACACATGCACCTGCCCAAGTTATCTTTGTAGCCCAGCCAACCATAAGGGCCACATTACATACAGACACACATGCACCTGCCCAAGTTATCTTTGTAGCCAGCCAACCACAGGGCCAACATTACACACATGCACCTGCCCAAGTTATCTTTGTAGCCCAGTCGACCATAGGGCCCACATTACACACAGACACATGCACCTGCCCAAGTTATAATGCTTGTAGCCTAGCTGACCACATCATGTGCTAACACACATGTCTCCCCAAGTCGTGTTTACAGTCAGGCTAACCAGGAAACCCACACCATGCATGAATACACACACATCTCCCCAAGTCATGTTTACAGTCTGGCCAACCACAGAACCC
This sequence comes from Conus betulinus, assembly GCA_016801955.1. Lineage (NCBI taxonomy): Eukaryota > Metazoa > Mollusca > Gastropoda > Neogastropoda > Conidae > Conus > Conus betulinus. The sequence continues at coordinate 230,600 of JADBJO010002891.1, read as the reverse complement.
ATATCATACCTAAACACACACTCCTGCCCATGTCCTGTTGTTTATAGTACAGGCGACCATGGAGCCCACATAAAATCCTAAACACACACTCCTGCCCAAGTCATGATGCTTATAGTATAAGTGACCACAGAGTCCATATCATACCTAAAAACACACACACACCCTGCCCAAGTCATGTTGTTTACGGTCCAGCCACCCACAGAGCCCATTTCACACCTGCCCAAGTCATGTTGTTATAGCCTAGCCAGCCATGGGGCCCATGTCTTGCTCAAACACACACACTTGCATCTACCAAAATCGCAGAATCTATATTACGACAGCAAGACACATCTGTACAGATCCTTGATCACACAAGCACACATACATGCACATCACGTTCATACAGTTAAATCTTTGAGCACACAGGTCTACAAGACTGAACATGCTGGTACTGCTACCACTGAGAGGAATCTGTGCCATGCAACACCTGTTGCTCTAGCAACTCCGTCAGTATTTGATTTTTCCTTCGCACTGTGGCAGCGCGTTCTGAGGAGAGCGATGATTGTAGCTGTAAATGTCAGATTCTCTGGAGCATATGTGACTGTAGGCATGGCAGAGACGGCCCATTCCCTGGACCGAGAGCATGTAGGAACGGGAATGAGGGTCCACATCTGATGCCTCAATCATCTCAAGCACCAGGTCTTCTCTATCCACTGGGAATAGTGTTCTGATGAAGAAAAACAGAGAGTACATTATTTTTTACACACATACACACTAACAGGTATGATGACTATATTTCTGAGAATTTGTTGAAACAAAAACAAAGAAATCTGCAGACAATTAGCGCCAATAGCTCAATTTATCCTACTCCTCTGTCCCCTGTAACACAGTGGAATTATATCCCTTTCAAGATCTAACTGCTTGCATGCCTGTGCACCATTTTTTCCACATGTAGGCAAACAATACACTGGTCTCACGTATTTATACACAAAGAGCATAAATGTTCATTATCAGTAACTGAATAAGTTCTCGTTAAACAAAGAACTCAGAAGTGCCTCCAGCTGTCACAACATTTTCCTCATGAACAACACAAAAAAACCGAAACATTTCCGTCAACTTTGTAAGTCCTCACAGTGACATTATACACTTCTCATTCAAGCTCCCTCCCTAACCCGCCCCACTCCCCCCATGATGTCCCGAGGCAGCCCCAGCATGACAGTTCACAGTCAGGAATGAATACAAAGTGATCATGGGCAACCCAGCAGAGGAGACATTGCTCTGCAGCCTGGTCACACTAGAGTGTTCAGTGGTATCTACTCTGATCTAACCAGTGCTCTGCAGCCTGGTCACATCTGAAGTGTTCAGTGGTATCTACTCTGATCTAACCAATGCTCTGCAGCCTGGTCACATCTGAAGAGTTCAGTGGTATCTGTTCTGATCTAACCAATGTAGGACACCAGATGCTCTTGTACTAAGCCCCTTCCAACGACAAAAACTGCTTTGGTTGTACAGTCAGAGTGAGCCAGTGTCCTCTTCCAGAAGGTGCTATCACCCCCATCTACTGACACACGTCCATTATCATGCTGGTCCTGCTGACTGTGACATGAAGTCACCATGGCATAGACCTGGAGAGGACATCAACACTGAAGTGACCATCAGCAAAAGGCATCAAGGTCACAGACTCTGGGACTTTTCTCAATATGATGAACAAGGATGAAGATGATCAAGATGGTATCATAGAGTACACTCTGATCTGAGACTACATGACAGAGCTGTCCTTACTTATCCCAGAGTCAACCAAACCCAAAACAAACAAATTTGAGCTCACAACACAAAGAAAGCACTGGCCAGGGGTGGAAAACGTCAGATAATAGATACAATACATGCAGATTTATTCCCAACAGGGATATGATGAAATCATACCTAGATAACTGTTTTTGATAAAAACAGGTCTACAGGCACAAATAGTTTCAACTGGTGGAAAATAAATGCATACAACTTAGTGCAGTGATGGAGAGTTCATGAATGAAATAGACTAAAAGTATTGATACTGTCAAAATGACATTGTTACTTCGGAAAATCATGCCATGTTGTTTATAGCCCAGCCAATCATAGACGGCAAATGAGGGTTGCATATCTTACAAAAATGAAGGTTACCTCTCAAAATGCTGCATTACAATCACAATAACAATCTTACAAATCACTTTTTGTCTGAAATCAAACAAATCCAAAATCCAGCTATCTCTTCAAATAAGAAAATTCATCTCCACTGATTATTATCAAAATTCCTGATCAGATCTTTTCTTTCCGTCATTACAAACAACAATGAACAACATACGCATTCATACAACATGCCGAGAGCAGACACATTCCCAAGACTCTGGTACTAGTTAGTTACCTAGAATTTGTTGTTGCCAGTAAACTTAATCTTACAACTGCTGGAAACTTCTTTGCTCAGACGAATACTTTCTAAGTAGTGACATTCCTTCATTACAAGCTGAAAACGATTTGCAGCATCATGACTATGATGTTGTTAATGTAACTGTCAGACCACGGTCACTTTAAATCCAACACATTTACTGTGAAAGCCGCAAAAAAAAAAAAAAAAAAAGGAGCAAAAAAACTGTTGGTTAAATGATCATGGTTGCACTTCACACTTTTCTTTTTTACTTCTTAATGTGTGGGTGAGCAAACACTTCAAAAGTATGTAGCACATAAATATGCTACCATCAGTTCCCAGAAAAGCACATTTTTAGAGGCAGGATGGTCTTAATTGGCAGGGGTTTAACTGGAAGACATCCCTGTACCACAACACAAGGACTACAACTCACTCAATGCCTCGCCGGATATACTTCTGCCGATAGTGGCAGACTTGGCGGACCACTTTCTCCACCAGGGGGAACGGCAACTGTATCAATGGTTTGACTCTGGGAACAAGGTGAACCACTCCCACATCCACCTGAGGGGGTGGCACAAAGGCCTTACCTGAAAGAAGTGTTTATCACTGAAGCTTATGCACAATTTCTAAATACGTAATGAAAATTCTGCATTATGTTTGGGTCATCTCCATGTGGACCATGTATTCATGGGTAGCTTTGCAAATGTAAGAACTATAAATGGGGCTACTTTAACTTTGTCTTAACTGGCTACCATCACGAGTCAAGGCTTATAAAACGCATCAAGGAATACATAACTGAAATAACTGAATAAAGTAATAACTTAAAAATATGCTTGAAACTGCATTATTGGTTGAAAAGTCCAATTTGGTTTAATTCAGCTTCCTACTTCTTCCTAGACATTTTGAAATGATTTGTAACACTTTGTAAAAATTTTCACAAATGTGAGAACTATAATTGGGGCTACTTACCTTTGTCTTAGCTATCATGAGTCAAGGCTTTTGAAACGCATTAAGGAATACATTACTGAAATAATTAACTTAAGTAAGAATTTAAAAACACATTTGAAGCCGTTTTATTGGATGAAAAGTCCAGTTTGGTTTAAATCAGCTTTGCTACTTCTTCCCAGATACATGAAATGATTTGTAACATTTTGTAACTGACAAAAGTCAATGTTGATTGGTTGGCAGAATTTTCAACAGCAAATGAAGAGACCATGTAATACCCAAGTCTGTTAAAATGATTTGTGAGACTGTTCATTGTTGAGGAAAGTCACAGCTGATTGGCTAACAGAAGTTTCAAGTACCAACCAAAATAGACAATGCAAAACACTTCCACTTGAATTTTTTTCCCCAAACATAGCTGTAAACTCTACTACTAATCAAATGCTGACAGTGACTTGTCACAATTGTCTGCACTGAATAATCGACCTCATCACATCTCATTTCTTTTTTTTTTTTTTTCTCTTTTCTTTTGTGAGCATTAATGATGCAGGCCCACCCAAACTCTGAAGCTCTAAAGAGGGTTCATCTTCTTGCAAATGAATACTGAAGAGTTAAATCTCCTGGACTGATAGCACCATGCAAGTCTACTGAAGAGTTAACTCTCCTGGACTGATAGCACCATGCAAGTCAGGTACGGTGGCAGAGACAACAATGCCAAATGCCAAGAAAACCTCTGACCAGCCTGGCTGGCATTTGGAAATCAAGCACCAACTACATACATGAACCTGGTGACAGAAGACCCCACAAACAATGGGTGCCTCTTGCTGCTTTCAATGATCAAGTTCTTCTCACTCTCCTCTACACCCACTCTCGTTTTTCTTTACATTACTCCTGGGTCATTCAAGCGTTCTCTTGGGTGTCAAATATCAATCATCTATTAAATACGCTGCAAAAATGTAGAGCTGCAAATTTGAACATCACACTCTATTATGCATGTATTTTTTCCCACTTAAAGCAGAATTACTTGAACATAAGCAGAATAACAGAATGAAAAACAATCAAGCTACACAAATTCCGGTAAAATAATCAGTGACACATGTAGATCTCATGTTCAATGCTAAGATGAATCTACTAAAGACTGTCCACTACAATACTCTTCTTAACAGAAAGAATCAGCAAGAGAGCAATAATCTAAAAACAATCTGTCCGAAGAGCCAAAAACATATCCATATATATACAATCATGAAATCTTTCAAAGGTTACACATCACAAGACTATTGTCTTTTGTAAAAAACACTAATAGTAGTGATCTCAAAATCATCTACAACTTCTTAACAATGAAAAAAAAGTAACTGATGCAACAGGCAAATCGAGATAGCTCTTCCTACCAATCACAAGGCAGTCGAAAGAATCTGAAGAGAAATTTACTATAATATTTACAAATGAAAGTGACAGAAGTAAGAAAAACAATGGCGAAGTTTGCTTCAATCTAGTTTCTTCTTCAGCTTCTTTCTGTTTAACATGCACTTCATCTTTGATAAAAACAAATGTTGATTTTGAGGAAAAGAGGTCAACAAGAATATCCTTCTTTATTATGATTTCTTTATCATGTTCAACCATTAATCTTCTCCTCATGCAAAGAAAGTAGTCATTACCCTGCTTGTTATGAAGAAACGTCACAACTTTTACTTTCTTTGTGAAAGCGTCTAGACATACTTTTTCCTAAAAATCATATCAGTCTAGTTTACTATTAACAACGCTTTCCAATCAAATCACAAATCCATACCTGGAATAATGAATTCAGCTTCACATCACAAAGATATTGACACATGACTGACAGACGGCACCGCTCCTTCGTCATTATTTTGGCCACCATGCGTTCTGCTACTTCTTTCTGAAATGTCAATGTCAATTTGGTGCGGCCAAACTTCCATGGCCCCGACTGTGTTGATATGGCAGCCAGCCACTTGATCAAAAGTGGTGTGGAGACACTGAAGGAAGATTGCCAATGATATGTATATCTGGAGATGCCGAGCTCCATGGTCTTGCCAGTTCTTTCTGGAATGATGTGTTCAAAGTTGAAGTTGAGCACATCCCCTTCATAGATGCTTAATCTACCTTCTGATGCGTCTGACAAGATCTGCACAGAACAAAGATGCCAAAATCAGTTCAAACCCACATGTATATGAATTAGGAACTGTACAGTACAACACATTCCTGCGTTCATCCTGAATACATGCACACACACACACATACTAGGAAACTTATGCTTAAAATCTGGCATGTATCATACCACTGATAAACTCTATCATGATCCAAATTTCGTAATCATAACTTACAAGAAAAAAAAGGCTTTTCTTTTTTTTTTCCTTTCTGCATACGCTGGCTGATACTCCTGCGGAGACTGCCTGTATAGACAGACAGTCGAGTTTTGTGTGTATGAAAAAGACATCTGAACTACAAAGATTGACAGGAAAAAGCCTTTGACACTGTGAACTGAAATTATATCTTCAGTCCTTTTGGTGAAGATATAGGCAACTGGCTTTGTTCTTCTTATAACAACAGCAACTCAATGTTCATCTAGTTCGGTTTGGGATTGACATTACCAGAACAAATGAAATTCTTCATTTAACATTAATAATAATGATAGGGTGAATGTAGTTTGTCCATAAAAATAGAATTAATCATTTTAATCACAGATGACCACCATTTCTAAATGATATGAAACAAAAATAACCACAAAGAAGCACAATCACTTCATGAAATGGCGTATAACTTTATGAAAAAAAATGTTTATGTACATTATGTACGAAGTAAACAGTATCTCAGTGGCTGATATCGACAACACACAGCAACCACACTTACAACCTGTATATTCTCCTGCAGATTCAAAATCTTACACATATCTGTTTCCCATACCATAAAGGCGTAATGTTTTTGTTGCTGTTTTTTTCTCCATGGCTTACAAAAAGATGAGCATGACACCGATTTTCTGGACACTGAGGAACCCTATATTAAATTTGATGACAAGGGTGTAATAACTGATGTCATTTTATGATGGGGAAAAAAATTTTTGTTTGATTTTCTAATATCAAAGCAAAAGCTGAAACCACAATTCAAAATCTAAAGGTGCCACTATATCTCCCTTTTTTTCTATTCCTTTCCTCAGACCTACTTCCTTTTCCTGCCTGTCCCCATAGTCACCTTCAAGCTGGGCATAAATCGTCGATCCTTTTCCACCCACGGCCACATGGCAGGCGCCAGTGTTCAGCAACGATCGGGTGATGCCCCCTGGTCCTGGACCCACCTCGCAGACGAAGCTTCCATTCAATGAGCCTGCCATCTGAACAATCTTCCGTGTCAAGTTCATGTCCAGCAGGAAGTTCTGTGACAGCTGTTTTTCCTGGCCCGCAGCTGGTACATGCGGATCAGCTCCTGAATGGAGGGCAGTGGGGGCAAACGTCGCCCAGCCATGGGGAAGGTGCCCAGTGCCCAGCTGTTGGCCAAATGCAACAAAGACGGCACAGGATATAAGATCAAATCATGTCGTCATACTGTTAGTTGTCTAACTTACTTTGAAGACCAATGTCAATGTGCGGCGTGGGTGCATTGCCATTGAGGGGGCTCTGAAGACAGGACAGCATTTGAAACAAACAAACAAGCCTTTGAAGACCAAATCAGGGCTGAATTGATAGAACTCTGCCAATTCAGGTGGCCTATAAGTATATCCCAGCCGTCAGCTGGACCATATCAGGGATGTGACCTTATCCAAGTAACTCTCTTATGTTACACACACACACACACACACACACACACACACACTACACAAAACATGCTTTCTTTTTTAAAAGAAAAATAAATAAATAAACAAAAATGCTTTAAAATCTTCCTTCTGTAAAAATCTTAGATAAGATGACAACAAATGAGATTATACTGTTTATAGCTCAGCCGACCAAGAACAACCATATCAGAGCTATCAGTGAGGACCGAAATAGCTCAGTGGTAGAGCGCCAGACTCGTAATCTTGGGGTTGCGGGTTCAAATCTCCGCTGGGCTGTTTCGGTACAGAGGGATTTTTCTCTCGGAGTTAACATTGGTTCTGACCCCATTTCCAATACAGTTCTTCGAATGAGACTATAAAGCAAGGTTCCATGTGTGAACACACACGCATAACATCTTGCACACATGTAAAATCCCATCACCAACTTTCGGAAGACAAGACCAGTTTGGCCGTTGGTTTGGATGATGACACATTACAAATAGTATACACCTTCCTAAAAGTTGGGAGTATAGCTGCCTTAATGGTGGTATAAAAAACGGTCATACACACAAACTCCACTCCCTTTGTTTGGTAGACAGGATTAATCTTTGCCTGTCTATACAGGGTGTGTTTGCTGGAGTATCAGCCTGCGTAAGCAAAAAAAAAAAAAAAAAAAAAAAAAAAAAAAAAAAAAAACCTATCAGTTACAGTCAATTCTCAAAATGGATTTACTTATTTTCAAAAAGAAAAAAGATGCAACTCATTGAAAAAGACTTTCTAAAAACAGGCCAGAGTTTTGTAAGAATCTTTCTCAGATCAGATGAAAAATGTTTGATTTCTTTTCAGATGAGAGAAAAGAGAATGTACTATAATTTAGCCAATCCAATTCAAGTCAACTCTCAAAATGGACTTAAACACACACACACACACACACACACACACACACACACACACACACACACACACACAGAGGATAAAGGATTTTCAACAGCGAATCTGTTTTCCTCCTGGAAAGCAATCACCACAGGCTTCAGCTGTTGACACAGGAGCTGCAGCTCCTTAAAATATAAGACTCTAAAAATTCTAAATGAATAATAATTCATAATAAACCACATTTCAAGTGAGAAAATGTTCAATGACCACTTCCCCCTATTTTCCTCTTCTCTCTCCCATGCGCCCTTGTTTTGTAAAATTCTTAAGACTTCTCTAACCAGAAAGTCCTTTGCTGGCAGTGGTAGCTTACTTCCAACACACCCAGCCTCCCCCTCTATTATGCATGACAATTTTTAAGCCCTGCATACCTGAATACATACATGCAAAATAAGTGCGTCAGCTTGTCTAACAAAACTCACAACTTTTACTTCTGCAGACTGTGACATTTATCATGGATTGGATGTAAATGAAATCAATGGGGAACAAACTGTGAAGCCCATCAAGTATGTGCAGATATATAAATTTCATGTTCTACAGGACTTGACTATATAATTCATTGCCTTTCTGTTCAATTGACAAAACAAAAAAGGATTTCATCAACCTTGTAAAAGCTCGTGTCTTCTCTGATTCAGAGAAGAAATACTAGACTGAGTATCTCCTACTAGCTTGATGGATTATCTGAGATTAAAAAAATGAAAAAAAAAAAAAAAAAAAAAAAAGCTGCCAAACAGGCAGAATAGTGCAGGTGAGATGCTCAGTACACGCACACACGCATACATGCATGCATGCACACACATTTACACACACACAGTTACAACTTTCAAGAAACTAGAAGTGCGTGAGAAGAAAAAAATGCTCACAATATTGAATATCCGTAATTTTCTCGATCCAATGATACACTTATGGATATACTGAAATGAAGATATACACGTACTCACATGGGAAGCATGTCTGAAAATTAAATAATGATTAAGGACATATAGAAAAACAACAATGCAAATCAAAACCCAAGACAAAGAATAAACAAAGAACCAACAACTAAAAAAAAAAACCCACTCACATAGTTGAAATTATATATGGTCAAGTAACATTACATCGATGCACTTCTTCTTGGCAATGTACACTGTTGTTTCGTTTGCAGTAACAGTGGTTTCTGAAAGTCTCTAACTACTGAGCGGTTGTTCGATCTCTTCTCACAGTCGATATCAAAACACTGAAAGTTTGCTCCTTTTCAAAAAGTCTCTTTTAACAGACAGGTTGTACAAATCCACTGTGTAATCATGGAATCAACACTGCCGGCACAGGGCGAGAGTTTCAAACACACACACACACACACACACACACACTTATATTGCAAGATTATGAAGATCGACCATGACAAGCTTATTTTTGCAGTGGAGGGAAAACATGTGTAACATGTGGGGGCAAAGCACATAACACATTTGTGATAATAGGCGAGGTCTTGTTCACCACGATACCTTAGTTAACACTTCACAGCGCAGTCTTCTGTCACAGAGGTGTTGTACCCTAGTTTCATTTTTGGTCCCACGGAATCGGAACTAATGGCACAAGTTAACGGTTAACATACACACACACATCATGAGAGAGAGAGAGAGAGAGAGAGAGAGAGAGAGCGAGCGAGCTAGAGCTAGAGCTGACAATAAATATGGTCCTATCTGATGCTCGGATTTGTGTGTGTAATTGGCGCTCGCAACCTCACGTCATGTCTACCTCGTGTCCGTGGCCTCACCTTCGTTTATGCACAAAGCAGATGGGACTTTACAGGCAAATGACGTCCAAGCAATCAATGTAAACGCTTAAACGTTAGGCCTAGGTTGGGTTGCCAGTCCCTCTTATAACTACTACCACTCCTCCTCTCCTCCTCCTCCTCTCCTCCTCCTCCTACTAGGCCTTAGATAAGGAGTATTCCTAAAACTTATAAATCTTTCGTGAGACCTCATTTGGAATATGCAAAATACGATTTGGTTTCCATACTTGAAAAGACAGTCATCACAAATACAAAGAGTTCAAAGACGTGCTACAAAGCTTTTAAAAGAATGCAAAGATAAATCTTATGCAGAAAGATTACAATATTTGAATCTACATTCATTAAAAGGCAGAAGGACAAGAGGTGATCTTATACAGACTTACAAAATATTTAATGGATTTGATGATGTTTGTGTTGACTCACTCTTTCTCTTCCACAACATAACATCACAAGAAATGCAGAAGGAAAGATATTTATTCAGCACTGTCGTACTAACAGAAGAAAATTTTCCTTTTCACACAGAGTAGCCCCTTTATGGAATGAACTCCCTACTTACATAAAATTTGCAGAAGACACTAACAAGTTCAAGAATCTTTTGGATGTAATTCCAAAGTATAAGAAACTTTTCAACCATTTTGATGATTAAAATGCCATATTAGGCTTAGGGTCACAAAATGACAATTGCGCATTCAACACCTGTACTTTTAACAAAAAAGTATTTGACAAAGAGGGGACGTACATAGGCCGCGAGGCCTAGGCTTTTGAGCCAGTCCCTATTACTACTACTACTACTACTACTACTACTACAACTACGAATCGGAATTGGCTTATGTTTACTTACACACTTGTTCGTTTTGGTTTATAAGATGTTTTCCGGGGTCAAAGTTCGTGTCAACAAGAAGTAACATTGTCAGTTGAACTCTCCACCTTTAAAAAGAGAATACTGTTAGACTGAACGTATGTACTTGTTGGATTGAATGTTGCACATGGTTTTTGGTGTCCAAACCCGGGAAGTTTGATAAAAAAAAAAAAAAGAAAGAAAGAAAGAAACAAGCATATGAACTAGGTTCAGTCTAACAGCATTCTCTCTTAATTCATTCTCTTTTCAGCCTTTAGTCTGCTCAATGCAGATGATTATGTGGTTATTAGCGAGAAATATTTTTTGGTCTTATTCTCGCACTTTTATAAAGCACATGCGTGGTTTTAAAAATGCAAGTCAACGTTTGTTTGAGACAATGTTTATCAAGACAATTTTTGAAAGTGTTAACAGTTCCTGCTCCGACAGCATTGACTGGCAAGGTATTCCAAGTATTAACAATTCTGTTAGTGAAAAAGTTTGCTGCTTTGAAAGTTTTAGTAAATTCTCTTTTTATTAGTTTGAACAGGTGCCCCCTAGTTGTGGATTCTGTATTCAACTGAAATAGTATGCCAGTGGTTTCCCATCCGGGATTGGAACGACTTGCCACAGACGGAGATGAAGACTGAAACCATTGACACTCTCATGTCAAGGGTCCCACTAAACAAAACAAAAAAAAAAAAACAAAAAAAAACTAAGAAATAGTGTAGGTAGAATTAGGTCGCCACCCCATCCCATTCTTTCCCTACTAAAATTGTGATTTTGAAAGTTATTTTGGGGCCTGTTTCACTATTAGGGCGAACCAGGATCAGCTAGTCTGGAACTCGTTTCCAGATGAAGAGCGAAAATTACAGTAGTCTGCTGATAAAACCCACATAGAGTAGGACTCCCCCAGTTTTTACGTTTCTCCACTGTCGTAGGTCTTTATCTTCCTATATTGGCTTTCCATCTCAGCACAACCTCCATAGTATGGCATGGTAATCAACCTGTTGATTGGGGCCGTCGAAATGGATGATGATGATGATGATGATGATGATGATGATGATGATGATGATGATGATGAATGTCATAAAATTCATGTGTAAGTTTGTAAGTTTCAATCATGTCGCCACGTAGGCGCAATACACCTTCCATATAATGATCAAACCTAGGATTATTTTTCACTGCATGAAGAACTTTACACTTCGTATTATTAAATTTAATCTGCCAGGCATTTGTCTATGCAACAAGTTCATCAATACTCTTCTGTAATTCAGTAGAATTACCAACTGTCTCTATGGGGGTGTAAACTTTTGTATCATCAGCAAAGATATTGACCAGACTACTAACAACATCAGCCATAACATTTATGTAGTAAATAAACAGGGTGGGTCCCAGGACACTACCGCGGGGGACCCCACTAGTAACTTCCTAAGATCAGAAACCTGATTCCTAACTTTAACATATTGTTGTCTATTACTTAGAAAATCAGTAATCCATGAGAGTATGTCTCCACCTATTCCATAGCCTTCAAGTTTAGTTATTAGTCTTTTATAGAGTATCAAAAGTTTTCTGCAAGTCTAAATAAACTGCATCAACTGGTAGATTGTCATCCAGCTTTACCATCCAATCATTTAAGGTTGAAAGCAGCTGTGAAACACAGGATCTTCCAATGGTAAAACCATACTGACCGTCTGAGAGCAAACCATTATCTATCCTTCTTCTTCTTTCAATTATAGAGCCGGGCCGTTTTCAGATGATAATTTAGCAAATATCTGAGTACACTCTCAAAAACTTTGCATATTACTGAAGTCAAACTTTCTGGTCTGTAGTTACCTGAACATTTTTTTATCACCTTTTTTATTAATTAGTTTTTACCTCAGCTACTTTCCATTCTATAGGTAACTTACCACATTGTAGTGTCTTATCAACCTAGTACTTTTAAAGGAAAAGCCAAAACACATCACTCAATTTCTTTAATACTCTTGGATGAATTTTGTCAGGTCCAGCAGCTTTGTTAATATTTAGCTTTGACAGTCTTTCTTTCAAATTCTTTTTTAGAAACAGAAACAGAAGCAGAAAATAGTTTTATATTTGCGGTTTTTTGTTTTGTTTTGTTTTTTTTTTTTGTTTTTTGTTTGTTTGTTTGTTTTTTTTTTAATCAGGAATATTCTCTACATCTTCCTCCGTAAACACACTACACACTAGAAAGAAGTTATTTAAGACCTTAGCCTTCCCTTTATCCTTTGTAATTTTTTGTCTTTGAATTAACATAACTTTGATCGGAAAAAACATCTTTTAAACTAAAACGAACAAATGTGTGAGTAAATATAAAGGGGAGAACATTCATTCTGCTGCTGCGTTAGGCAGCGCTGCGCGCAGCGCAGTCTGTGCTGAAACCATCTCCTCCTTCCAGGTTTGGGGTATTCCCTGTTAGAGGAAGATGGCGAATAGTAAAACAATATTTTTAAAATGTTTTGTTTCAATTCCTGCTCTGTGCAGTCAATCTTAAGATCGTAAAGCTGTTTAATTGTCTTACGTATGTGACATGTTTACTATACGTTTATCGTAACTCTGTTTGTTGTATGTATTGTTTAATGTTTAGTGTTCTCTTTAAAACATAAATGCTAACGTTATGATGTTGTCAAAGACCTTGGGTACATGCATGCAGGTTTAGTGATGTGAATGCAGTGCGAGGTGATTTTATTTTAGAGAATTGTTCATTGGTTACTTCATGTACCTACCCCTGTTCCATGTATTTTAACTATTGCAACTGGTACAAATTTTTCGTTTTTGAGATAATAAAGTGATTTTGACTTTGACTTGACTTATGTGATCAGTTTTGATAATGGCTCTATTTTAAAGGATTTTGGAAACTATTGAAAATTATGAAAAATGGAGGTCACTGATAAAATGAGCACTAATAATCTGTGATTTTGATGTTGCTATGGTGGTCCCCAAAAATGGTAAATTTCGTCCCCCCCCCCCCCCCCCCCCCCCCCCCCCCCCCCCCCCCCCCCCCAGCAGCAGAAGGTCTGGTTTCAACGGCCATTATTAGGAAAATAATAGTAGGCCTTGGCGGAGTGAAATGTTCTCCCCTTTCTACTTTCTCTGGTAAACATAAGCCAATTCCGAACTACTACTACTACTGCTGCTGCTACTACTACTACTACTACTACTACTTTTATACAGAAGAAGAAAAAGTAGATGAAATGCATTCTTAAAAGAAAAGCAAAAATGCACTGAACTGCTGCTGAATCACATACAGGTGATGTTCAATGGTACATATTCTTGTTCAAAACATACAGGATACCACCTCTTACGTCCCTACAACTGACGGCAATACCCGCTTAATTGTAGAGCCTGTATGAATGAGAGTGTCAGGCATACGATGTCCATCCAACAAGTTCTCATGAACTTGCCAACACCACGTTTGCAAACACATCACGAATATGAACGTGGGAAGAACACTCAAAACTGAGGTCACCACGAGAGAAACCAGAACATTAAGGACCTTAAAATTCAAGACTTTCATTTGAATTATGGTCATTGAAGACGGGGATAATGAAGATAAAGTTCTACAGAACTGGTCGGAGCATGTGTGATTTGGATGTACTCAATGGTTTCCTTCATAAAATCAGCCAGGCTTCAGTGATACAGGTACATATAGTGTTGGTCAGAAAATTTTTAACACACTCAGAGATGCATCCTGTAAGTGGTTGCCAGTCCTCCCACTGAGCCTAGTGCACTTTTTTTCTTTCATGCTTTAATCGTTAGGATGGAGTCAGCCCCTGCCCCCCCCCCCCCCCCCCCCCCTCCTCCCCATCCTACGCGTACACAACACAAAAAGCCTTTTATTCATTCCCGGGTCCACTTCGTCACCCCTCATCCCCCCCCCCCCCCCCCCACCCGAAAAGAAACCTTAATACCTCTCATCTGAATTAAACAAGGGATACCGCCTCCCCTTTCCGAGCGTTAAGCACTAAACTGATGTCTATTTGCTCGAGTTCATTATTAGTCGGATCATATTTGTATGTCAAAATCAATTATTTTCAATAAACAGAACGACAATCAAACAATTAAAAATACAGTTCTCACACTTTTCATATATCTAAATATCACAATTGTCTAACATTTTTGTTTTGGTGTCCTCATCTTCTTGTCTACAACGATCTCAAGAAGCTTCAGAAAGGGAGGGGGAAGGGGGGGCAACGGAAGGATAAGGGTTGGGGCAACAAACATCTATTATGAATATTTTGAGGGAGGGAGGTGAGGGTGGGGTTATCAAGTGTCTTTGTTAGGCAAAATGGTATTTTCCAGGAATGCTTGCAACCATTTTTTTATTCATACTAGCTGATCCAGTCAGACAATTTACCAGATTAAATGCATAAATATATTGCATAAATCTATAGAATCTACCGTGACCACATTTTGAAGAAACATCAAGACAGACAAACAAACAAACAAACGCAAAACAAAACAAAGGTAAAAAAAAAAAATCATGCCTTAAACTCTTAGTATGGATGACAATACATGCGAAAACTCATTTCAGGCAAGATTATACTCAGTGAGATAACAATTTTGCGTGCAAAAACACGAGACTCATTTAAATGATGGTGTACACAAGATATATATAAATACTAGCGTCCATTGAACGCTGGTTTTAAGCTCTTTTTCTTTTCATTTTATCATTTGCAAATCCATCTAGCTTGTACTAATATAAACAGTGAAGTCGAGCTTGTCATGTCGTGTATAGCCTGGACAATATAAAGGCCACATCAGTGTTGTGAGTGAACATCAGAACAGTGTACACAGAGCTGAAATACAAACAAACCTGTTTTTTGAAAATAAGAGACCAGTTTATCATAATCGATCCGCGCTTTCACTCACATAAATGGAAATATTGAAAAACCAGGAAGAACGTATCGGAACATTGTCTTTTTGCCTGCTCAACACTTTCCTCCCACCCCCACCTTTTCTGAGGACACCCCCTTTTAATTCTTTTTCCTCTTGGGGGCCCACGATCAATCTGTTGATCATTCCGGCACCTAAACGAGACAGATGGAAAGATGAAAAACTCCGAGTTTTGGCTGTTTTAAGTAGTGTATCGTCACTTCGTTCTGTTCCTCTTTCCATATGTAATTAATGCGTCGTTGCATGATTTTGAGATCTGAGCATTTTTGAACATTTTTTACTAAAAAAAACAAACAAAAACAAAGCGAAAAACAAACAAACAACAACAACAAACAACAAGAAACAACAACAACGGAGGATGTTGGTCACGGCCATCATCGATTGCCTGAAATGTCAACATGGGAATCAAATAAGTTTTCTCTTTTAGGAATGTTAAGAGTCACATATGATTTGTTTTTAAAGTTGTTTGAGAATGCTGATGCATTTTTGCTGCCGGTGTTACAGATACTGGGTTGCAGCCAGGACATAACTGTTTAAATTCGAAATATCGACGGTAAGACAAAAATGTACATGTAAGGAAGGTTTGACAGCAGAAAGTCCTCAAAGAAAAGTCCTCCACGGACAATAAAGTGTTTTGGCTCTGAAATCCTTTCACATGACTCCCCGGCGTGCTTCTGCTGCCATTTTTTTTTTTCAAACGTCGCTGCTGGGATTCGAACCCGCAAGTTGTGTGTGTGTGTGTGTGTGTGTGTGTGTGTGTGTGTGTGTGTGTGCGCGCGCGCGCGCGCGCGCGTGCATGCATGCATGCATGTGTGCATACATGCGTGTGTGCATGCATGTGTGTGTGTGTATGTTGAAAGACAGATGTCTTATCGACATCACTATTGGAGACCTCTTTAAAGTTGAGAAGTTTAACTCTCAAGAAGTCACGGATTTTGTATCTCCACGACCATATTCAGCTAGAAGTCTTTTCAGCTGCTTCTACCATTACCTTGTTTTCTGGTCTTCTCTTTTTTTTTCCCCCTTTTTTTCTTTTCTTTTCTTTTTTTTTTTTTTTTTTTTTTTTTTTTCGTTCTTGCCATTACTATTCTACGAAACTAATACAAAATGATACAATGTATGCATCAAAATATGATTATACAAACAAACAACATGAAGCCAAACAAACAAACAATCAAACCAAACAAGCAAACAGCATTCTACGAAGCTAAAACCAGATAATACAATGTATGCATCAAAACATGATTATACAAACAAACAACATGAAGGCAAGCAAAAAAGCAATAAAACCACCACTAAGAAGCAAGTACGGACGGAAAAAAAAAAAAAAAAAAAAAAAAAAAAAAAAAAAAGAAGAAAAGAAAATAAAGGCAAGTACTGAAAGAAACACATTAAAAGGTCTCTCTGTCTCGCATTCATACACACACATACATGAATTCATGCATGCAAACATACATCCGTACATACATATATATATATATATACATACATACATATAACAGGCACGTAAACACACAATATACACACATACATGCGTTGCATGCACACACACGAATGCAGACATATAGAGTGGGAGAGAGAGATGTACGGGGCAGGAGGAGAGGGTAAGGGGGATTGATGGAGTGAAGGCGATGGGGATGAAGTTGGACAAGGATTGTGGAGGAAATGTGGGATGATGTGCAGATAATCAGTTTTAGACTCAGTTTGTGAACACTCAACTTGTAGATAATCAGGCCGGTGTGATACAATTTTCCTATTTCAGCAGTCTTTGCTTTCAAGAATGTGTTTTAGTTTAGATTACATTAATTTCGTCATTTTCCAAACTCTGTATTTGTGATAAGTGCATTAGTTTAATTTAAGCAACTTTGATATGAAAATAGATTTTGCTGTGATCACATGACCAAACATGGCGCAGAAGTTTCCGCCAAATTTGAAAGACAAACAACAACGACGTATTGTTGCTGCTGTGGGCATTATCAACCGGAAGATGAACTGGTTAAGACTCATCGAACAGTTGGGATAAAGTTTAATACCATGGCTCAAGATCGATTCAGTTGGTTTGACGTGGCTATAACCATCCTTTCTCTCACAACTTTGATTTTGGACGTAGCGACTGGTAAGTATGAATTCGCCAAGGAATTTTGTTAGAATATTTAAGTGAAGAACTGACGTAGTGCATTAGGCCTTTACGCCTCATTCTCCATCTTTAATCCATGTGCCTTGTTCGTAAGGGAATAATTAATTTGTTTTATCCTGTAGAGGTTATAACGTGAGAGGCGATAGTTTTTTTTTTTTTTTTTTTTTTTTTTTTTAAAGAAATATGTCTTCGATTCGGATTACTTGCAAACCTCATTGCAAATTTGATTATTGATGTTAATTGTTATCAACGATTAAATGAAAGGCTTCGGAAGAAGAACAAAAACCGTTGTGAATGGCCACAATCAGTGTGACTGTCAGATCTCTTACGATTGCTGTGACATTTTTGGATTGTATTCAAGTTTCTTCTTTTTTCTTCTTCTTCTTCTTCTTCTTCTTCTCTTCTTCTTCCATAGAGCGACCACAATCAACATTCTGATTCTTATGTTGTTATATTGAAAGGGGGCCCACCAGTCAGCATTCAGTTTAAGCATTAGATGATCCAAAAGGGAACACACACACACACACACACACACACACACACACACACACACACACACACACACACACACACACAAATGTAGGAAAACAATGAGTTTAGGTTGTCAAAGAAATGAAAAGTAACATTTTCACATGTACCATGCAAATTTCATATTTCAGCTTACATTAGTTTCGTAAGTACTGTACCCATTCTTCTATCCTTTTAGTAAGTTTTACTCAACTATTATTAGTATTAACAATGCTTACAAGTTGTACCAAGAAATAAAACAAAGACAAAGCAAATGGAAAACTAATTTTTGAGCAGCAGGAAGGTTACACAACCACCTTTTCAGTTCCTACTGCAGGTTAGGCTTGAGCATACCTCCAATCAGAGATTTGGACAATGGCAAATTATCCAGATTTAACGGATTAAAGATAAGCTTAACAGGTAATGTTTTAAAGGTAGAACTTTTCAAAGTGAGGTGACTGCAGACCGAAATTGAAACAAAAGAAAAATGACTAATTCTGAACTGACAATTGAAAGAAAGAAACAAACTACAAGACACACATGGGTCACTTTGGTCCTCAAATTACAAGACACACAGTGACACACTTACACCTAGTCATTTTTGTCCTCAAATTGGACGCTGAATGAATGAGGTCAATTTTGTGTGCCCATTTTTAGGAGATAACTCTCAAATAAGTGGCTGTTCATGCTTTATTTTCATTGCCTTGAATGTTGTTGTCTTGAAGAAGGTCTACCAAAGAGGTCAAAACATATTGTCACAATTGTGTTTGTCTTGTAATTTGTTTCTTTCATTTTGCTTTATGATAATGTTTATAAGGATAATATTTTTTATTGTATACATAGAGAGTGGAGAGGGAAGCAAAACGGAACAGAAATACTCGAGTAGCAAAGTCAGGTGCCAAGTGCTGCAATATATGTCATGATGTCAAGTGCTGTGATAATTATCATATGTCAGCTCAAAGTCAGGAATTTGCAATCGATGGCAGCTACCTTTAGATGGGTACACAATAGTGCTAAAGATCTCAGAAAATATAACATGTATAGAAATCATACTCTGCATTCCGATGAAACTGTAATTAATGTAAAAGTCCTTCCTAACACATCATGAATCAGCTTGGAACTTCGTCACAAAAGGATAGCAGAAACACACTACAATCCTTCCATCAAAGTAATGCAACTTATTTTGTGGTCTGAAAGCTCTTCACAGATCTAAGTTAACCTGTGTATGTGTTGTTTGTCTTATCACTGAGTGTACATTGACAAGCACTTCTGTGCTTAACAGGTCTTTATGCACTCAGAACTGCAACAACAACAACAAAAAGAAGAAAACTTGAATAGTGACATGTAATATCTGCTGAGACTTTCTTAGAGAGATTACTATCAATGGCCGACACAGGCC
Organism: Conus betulinus; assembly: GCA_016801955.1. NCBI lineage: Eukaryota > Metazoa > Mollusca > Gastropoda > Neogastropoda > Conidae > Conus > Conus betulinus. The sequence goes on along the minus strand of JADBJO010002891.1, from coordinate 211,028 downwards.
AGACTCCTCTCCCCCCACTCAACCCATCCCCCACTCCCCATCTCGACTCTTCCCTTCCCCAGTGTCAGCAAAACAGATGACACAAGGAAACATTCATATGGTGTCTTCCTGCATATAAAATGACAGGAGGTGCTGCCTTTCAGAGAAGAGCTGTAAGCCTCTTTTTTTAAGTTAAGTCTTAGTTTTCTCTGAAGTGGTGTTTAAAGCATTCAGAAGAGAAGCAACTTGTTAAATCCATCCAACTGCAGTTTATATTTAGTAAGTACAATAAGTCCTCCACACCATAAGAAGAGTCTTTTACATAAAGAGAAAATTTGAAAAAGGAATAAACAAAACTTTTTTCTATGCTATTGCGCTCACACTGCGCTGTCAGTGCTGTATACCAACTACAGTAGTGCTGTGTGTGTGTGTGTGTGTGTGTGTGTGTGTGTGTGTGTGTGTGTGTGTGTGTGTGTTTTTACTTCTTACCAGACATTTCCATCATCTTACATACCCCTTCACAGCCTTCCTCTCTCCACATCCACCCCCCCCCGCACACACACACACACACATTGCCAAACACACACACACACACACACAACCGCCTTCTACTATGGGCCTGTGGCAACCTATTCCCTTTCAATCTTTCACACCCCTGCCTGTCGTATTACATACAGTATTTATTTATGATTTATATGATTTCTTTTTAGACCAAAAAGAGTTGAACTGAACAAAATAGTGTGATGATAGGTAAATGATGATGAATTTGAAAGCAGCAGCTCTGTTTCATGTAAATCTGTTTCATAGCTAACAGCCTGCATACATTGTAAATTAGATTAACATGAGAGTGTTGTATATGGTATTTATCATTCCTAGTCTATATTTAGAAAGACATTTTTCGTTCATTAGTAATGTTTGATAATTATAATGTTGATGACCGTGTCTGTTTTTCGACTTTTGTTCACAGATGTTGCTGTCACAGTGTTGCTGTATTCAGACCTCATGGTAGTGTGGGGCAGTCTGACCTTGGTCTTTGTGTTGTCCCTCACTTGGTGATCAGTGTCTTCAGTCTCAAATGGCATTCTACAGACAGAGCTCTGACATGCTCCATCATCCTGCCTCATGTCTGTCTGCTGACCCCATTTCAACGGTAAGTGCTGGTCAGAGCTGGGAATCGGGATCAGGACTTGTACATTCCTGGAACCTTCCTAAGCTTTAATAGCAAAGGAAAAAGCAATGGGTCAATACTGCAAAGTCTATCCCTCATCCTACCCCAGTCACGTAGGTGGTAGCTTGGTTCATTCAGTGTTTAATGTTGATGTTTATTCTTAGTTTACAATTGATATGTAACATCCTGGACAAGCCATTTTCATAAACCAACAAAAGCATTGATGGGTGTCTTTATTTGTTTTTCTTAGCAGTGACATTTTTTTTTTTTTTTTTTTTTTTTTCATCATCAATGCTTGGTTGTCCAAATAAATTCTTTTCTTTCCTTGTCTTCCTTGGGTATTTTTTTTTTCATAGTTAATTCACTGATTTGCACAAGCATCATGAATGATGAATTGACTGAAAACTGGGTAGTTGAGCATGTGAAACTGAAAGGCCTGGGACTGGGGTAGATGTCATCTGGTGCTTCATAAATCTCTAGAGAAAGTAACAGGTCTAGTTAGCAAATGAAGTTTCTTCTGTCCTGTGGTCAAAATAATTCTGTTATGCCCATGCTTCAAAATGCACTTGTTTTCTGTATTGGTTGTAGCTGTGGAAACAATTCACACTGATGGCAGTAACTGAATAATATGTAACAGAGTTTCCACAGACATGCAGAAATTAAATGAGGTATTAGTGGACCTCCATAAATGTTGCAAGAATTATTGGAAAAAAGTAGAAAAAAAGGGGGGGGGGGGGGGGGGGGGGGGGGTATCCAGTGGATCAAAATACAAGAGAAAAGCTTATAAAAGGAGTTAATCAGAATTTTTTTTTATGAGTCATGTATTATGCATGATGTTGACAAAAAAAGTCTTCAGTTAACTAAAATGTTGTGTAGTTTTTCTGGCTTACTCATGATTTTTGTATATGAAACTAAAATGGCATTACAAAAAAAGTCAAGGACAACAGAGTCTGGCTCCTTATGAAAAGGATGAAATTCTGGTGGTTTAGATGCAGTATGTAATCTGGTAGTAAAGCTGAAGCCAGTAATAGGAGACAGTCTGTCAAATGTTGTGTACATGACAATGCTGAATATGACAGTGCAGATTAGGAGGTAATATATTGTGTAGGTATATACGGGTGTTATGGCTGGGATTCAAGTCCAATCTGACTGGACATCCCGTTTACACGGATGCTGCCTTACGGGAGCAGAATGATGCCAGCATTCTACGGTTGTTTGAGACCTTCCTGGAGTCTGCCCCGCAGCTTGTTCTGCAGCTGGCCGTCATGCTTCTGTATCCTGCCCGCATCAGCTGGCTTCAAGGTTGGTTTTCTTCTCTGTTGCCTGTGTCTTGGTTTGACTTGTATTTTTATTATTCTTTTTTTTTGTTTATTTATTTCTTTGCTTTGAACAAGTCTGTCTGAAGTCTAGTGTGGTGGCAGCAGGAATGATAAAACAAAAGTTTGTTTTTTTTCCCCATGTAGTAAATGATCAGCTTATAAAGAAAAAGCTTGCAACCAGATCTAAACCTTTGTAGGCAAAAGTTGGATTCATGCATGGCATTTCAATGGAGCGCTTGCACACATTGCTGACACAAAAGATGTCCTCCTTTTTTAGCAGAATTCCTGAAAGAGATCAGATGACACTTCAGGCTTTGTACTGAATCTGTCCAACTGCTCTGTCTTTGGTATAGCCAAGGGTCCAAGAGGGAGCAGAATTTTCTTTGTTTCCTCAGAGAGGGGGGTTGGATGGTGGCGGTTGTGAAAATGTGATGTGGATAGGGAAATCCATTACTAACTAGGTTAACTCGTGAAAAATGTTGCTAGCCCGATCGATTTTCTGATCAAATTGGTTTCTGGACTGTCACTTTCATCGCCCCTGTGGCAGGTTTACACAGGATTTAGATTCACAGATAAGAGTGAGAGGGATACCAAGCCAAATCATCCATGGCAGGATTCACAGATAAGAGTGAGGGATACCAAGCCAAATCATCCATGGCAGTGATGTAATGTTGCTCTGTTCATGCCAAGTGTTTGACATGTACTGTATGTTACTTGCTGGCTTTCATTTCTGCTCAACTTGACTTGATTTACTGAGATATGAAATGATGATAGAAACAAATTTTTAAACCACCGTCACCAATAACAAAACAATTTGTAATTTTGTGATTGTTTATTCTTGGACAGTTTTGTTCTCAATTAAATCAAATGAAAAAGGACCAAAACTAAAGAACAATTAATTACGATCTTTGTGGTCATTTATTTTCTAACAGTTACATTCTCAATTGGATCAAATTAAAAGGCGAAAACGTATTAATTCTGCATGTTTAGTTGTAGAGAAAATCAGTATTGTCGAGAAAAAAGTAGACAAAAAACCCCAAAGAAAAACATAACATGATCATAATAAAAATGGGCACCCTTCCCTCAAACACATGCACACACACACATACACACACAGTACATACACACACATACACACCACACACACACACTCATTCTCTCTCTCTCTCTCTCTCTCTCTCTCTCTCTCTCTCTCTCTCTCTCTCTCTCTCTCTCTCTCTTTCACTCACATAAATAAAAAAAAAAGATTGTTACTGAGTCTCAAACTGCATGAAAAAATGTGTAATCTTGTTATAGTTTGTATTTAATAAAGCTAAGATCTTTTCTTTGGTTTGGTAAAAAAAAATATAATTATTTTGTTATTTATTCCTTTTCAGTTTTGTCGGCGATCTCTTCCTTGATTTCTCTGTCGTGGGCACTGACCGCGCACTGCGACTCGGCACGCCTGAACTACCAGAGTCCTTACATCCGCCGTGTCCTGGCCATGGCTATGCATTTACTCTGGCAGCTGTTCATGGCCACTGCTCGAGTCTCTGCTCTTGTCCTGTTCACCTCCTTCTTGCAGGCCTGGATCTGTCTTTTTGCAGGTAGAGAATGACACTTTGACTGATGTCACAATTAGTAAGCACATTTAACTTGCCATTTGCTGTAAAACTTTTGGTGGTTCGTGGTGAGAGGTTGGATGATGCATGAAGGTAGTTTACTCTTGTAATGAATTTTCCAACTCTTGGTTTATTTTATTTATTGGTTGCTTATTTTTGTTTTGTTTCCTGTCTGATTTTCCAACAGTCCAGAAAGAGAAGTTGGAACCCCCTTCCCCAGAGGAGACACTGCATTGTAGCTGAGTCACTTTGGTGCCTGTTCTAAAGCAGCATATTCAGAATACCACCTCCTGTATTTCCTATTATTTACAACAATTGCTTAGTCACAGTGCACCACAGAGGGTATAAAATCCACCCCACTACTGTCCCCATGAATTTGCTGACATTGAAGTCTTTGTAACAAACTCACCACAGCCATTGATGTGAAAAGGAATCTGAAATTTAGTTTACCAGGAAAGCAGGGCATGAAGAGCCAAAGAAATTGATACTTTTGTGTGTGTGTGTGTGTGTGTGTGTGATGTAATGATCAGTTGGGGATAATGATCATCTTTTACTCATGAACTTCTGCTGAAGAAATGCTAGTTTGTGTGAAAGTGATCTATTCTCGAGGCAGACAAATTCACCAAGGATATCTCTTTCAAGTTACTAACATAGGTTGAGCCTATATTTCTTAGTTACCACTCTATAATACTATTTTTATAGGGAAGTGAAATTTCATTTTTGTGAGCAAAATGAAACCAAACTTTAAAAGAATTTCTGTCTCAGGAATCCACTGGGTGATCATGACCATCTGGATCTGGGTGAAGGGCACAGACTTTGGCCAGGGAAGGTTGGAGAGGGTGCTGTTCCGTGTGGCATCGGGCTTCATCTACGTGTTTGTCTATGTGAACCTTCATGATGGACCCACCAGGAGTAGGATGGTTCTCTACTACTGTCTGGTCTTTCTGGAAAACGGTGTGCTGTTCACCATCTGGATCATCTATGGAAGTCCTGTCCGGGCCATGAAGATTGCTGCTGCTGTGCTGGTCTTTGGAGGATTTCTTCTGGGTATGCTGTGGTGTAATTGTGGCCTAAGAGTATGGTTAATTAATATTTCTCTGAGTGGCGGTTAGTGGATTTTCAGTGTTATGACATGTATGTGTTTTGACAGTTGCCTAATTGTATTTGTTATGAAACAAGTTTACCCTGGATGCCAAAAGTAATGAAAACATGTGTATGTGATGACATGAGCATAGGTTTAGTTTTTATTGGTATTTTACAAACTTACATGGGAGGCAATCGTGAAAATAGGTCACGTTTCCGTTGCTGTGTTGACACCAGATCCGTTGAAAGATACTGTTTAATTAGTTTACAAATGCATGTACTAGACTTTATGAAAGGGCTGTAATCCTACCATTGGAAATATATATTATATATAAACCAAGAGTAAAATACCCAGTTTGAACCAGTTGGACAGGAGATGGGCACTGTCAAGCGTTTGCCCACCCCTAACATCCACCCTCACCTCATGCCCCACCTGTTGCCCTCTGAAATGCTGCAATGAACAGAAAACAAAATGTTGAGACGGTTGTGCTTGTGTGTTTAGTGGCTCACCTACGACCTACTGATCAGGGGGCTATGAAGAATATGATGAGAAGCATTAAATTTGTTGCAGGTGGCTGTGTCTGATGGTATACTATCGATGGCTTCATCCTAGCGGGCCCACTACCTGTTCACCATCAAGTCCAGGCTGCCTTCCACACTGTTTCAAGGTCAAGATCAACAGTCAAAAGGTATTTGAAAGCATTTGAGAAGCTTTTGAGCAATAAGGTGTGTCATTTGTGAAAGTGGCTTCCATCTGCAAAGTGGTTTGTTTCAGCTCAGACCACTTATGGAGCTCCGGGATATGCCTGCATTTTATCTAGGTCTAATAAGATCAATGGAACTCTAAAATTTTCCACACTGTAAGAATCTGGTTTTGATCATTCGTGGAAGAGAATGATATTGATTTTTGTTGGTTTTCTTGAAGGTAGCAGGCTCAGATTTAAGACTAGGAGTGATTCAATGATGGCTGATTGCTGTGCTCTTTCAGAGGTCGAAGAGTGTATGTCTTTGAACCAGTGTCAGAACCGGAAAAGTGTGATGCAGTCATGTGATGTATCTGCTGATTTAAAAACTGCCACAATTTGATTTGACACAATGGTCTACAATTTTTTTTTCAGATTCTGATGTAATTTCTGTTCTAATTTAGCTGCCTGTCCCAACAAAATAAAACGGTCCCCTCCACCACCAGCTGAAAATTATTTAAGTTATATACTTTTGCATGCGGTGTTTTACCGACAGTTACCAGTGAATGCTATCACTGAATGGATAAATGAAATTTGATATTCCATTAGAAACATCATAATCATACACATGTAACATTGAAATTCAGTTCCATTCAGTTTGAGAATGTTTGCTGGGGAATGACATGTAATCGGAGTACTGATCAAGAGGAGAAAGAAGTTCAGTATTGGAAAAATTGTGGAAAATCACCCATGCTTGCCTCATATGGTGATGCACTTTCCCTGCACAGTAAGGCGATGTTTATGTTGACTGTTAAGCCTTAGAAGATATTGTGTACATGATCTGTGTTCATTAGTTTGACTTTTCCCCTTTAAATTGTATGATGTGAAAAGACCTGCACTTGACCAATTTTTGGATATGGCACTGTATGAATAGTTGTACCGTTATATCATAACATGTTTTTAAATGTTCCTTTTTCTTTCTTTCTTTTCTTTTTTGTTTTGTATTTTGTTTTGTTTTATTTTGTTCCAAAGTTACTCACATTATGTGCATACGTAGAGAAAGAGATGTGATTTTTTTCTTTTGCTTTCTCATCTTCATGCACCACCAGTTGTATTACTTGGACCATACCGCTTATTCTGTCTCCCCTGTATACAGCTAAATCCAGATTTGTCCCGTGGTGGTCCAGTACAGGTGGTTCCCTGGGAACAATCCAGGTCATAAACCAGTGCACCGGAGGAGACTGCTCAGCTACCGAATCACTTCGATGTTCTGTGGTGTTTTGATCCAAAATGCTTGGGATACTGTCTGCTGTTGTACTGAACCCAATACTGACAGCAATAACTGGTTGGTCATGGAGCCAGTATCAGTGAACATTTCCCACAGGCTGGTGTTCCCTTTATCCATCTACAGTGGTTCCCATGAAACTGCTGGTATTGTCTTTTGACTCAAACTCACCATATAGATGGGACTGGCAATTGAAATGTTGGCTAAAAAATCAATGAGATACAGTCAGTACATGAAGTTCTGCATTGAATCATTTTTTACCTTCTCTGAATTGTGTCCTGTTATGTGTAGGAACATGTACGGCAGCAGGGGGCAGACACCTTGGGCCACTCCCCATCTGTCCTGAAGGGTTCCACACTAGAGCTGAGCGTGGAAACAGAAACGCCAAGGAAAGGGGACCCCACTCTGTCCCCTCTGATGGACTCGGTGGCACTGGATGCTCTGGAGTCAGCCTGGCAGAGCGGTATGCAGAGCTCCACCAGCTCTTCCAGCAGTTCACTGGATGCTGAGGACTGCAGCCTGGATGATTTCAATGCTACAGCAAAGTGAGTGGCTGCGTGGGTCCATATCTGTGGACCTCACTGACACTGTGTGGGCGTGTCTGTCTATATATGTATGCATGTCTGTGATGTTTGTGAAAATCGATGTATGTCTGTGATGTTTGTGAAAAATCGATTGTATGTGTTTGTGTCATCTTTTATTCATGATAGGGTAAATGTAAATCAAAGTTGGTGTCACTTGTGTTTGTATGAACATGTATTATTCATGATAGGTAACAAAGTTAAACTTTTGTTATGAACATGTATTCATGATAGGTATAACTAAGTTAAGCTTTTATATTCATGTATTATTCATGATAGCTATAAGTAAGTTAAACTTTTGTATGAACATTATTCATGATAGGTATAAGTAAGTTAAGCTTTTGTATGAACATGTATTATTCATGATAGGTATAACTAAGTTAAGCTTTTGTAGGAACATGTATTCATAATAGGTATAACTAAGTTAAGCTTTGTATGAACATATATTCATGATAGGTATAACTAAGTTAAACTTTTTGTCTGAACATGGTGATGATGCAGAGCGTCAAGTCTTTCCGGCACACTTGAATGTCTTGCTTTTTGATTGGTCTGTAATAAGTTGAGCAGAACAAGGCTCATTGTAGCAGATGCTAACTGCACAGTTTGGAGTACGTCAGAAAAAAAAGTAAAAATGAATTGAGTTAGGGTTGTCATTCAATAACTAAATCATGATGATAACTAATCCATTTCATTCAGTCACACACACATGTGCGCACACACACACACGCATACACACAAACACACGTGCGTGTGCACACGCGTACGCACGCACGCACACCACACCACACACACACACGTACGCACGCACGCGCGCGCACACACACACACACGTACGCGCGCACGCACGCACACACACACACACACACACACACACACACACACACACACACACACACACACACACACACACACACAGAGAGCCAATGACAATGGAGTGCTTTAGACAAATGTTTAAAAATCGCTGCTTGATTCAATTGATAAAGCAAATATAAGCACAAAATTAATATTCTGTACATTTTCCTCCTGCTGCTGTGCTAGTTTCAGCTGTTCATTCGACACAGGGTCTCAAAAGCGTCATTGGGCAAGATCATGTGACCTATTAAAATTTGATATTTTGGTCGAACAGGAAAGATCTGGTTTTTAAAAAATTGTCAAGAAGTAAACCTTGAAATCATTCAAACTACATCTGTAGCATATACATAAAATCTAAGCAGGAGTTTTAATTTGGTGTAAAATACTAAACACACACTGCTGTCATCAGCACAACCCTACCATCATCCTAGCCTGATGTTTCGGTTGCCAAACAATAACAAAGTAATCTTTAAAAAGTATGACAGTAATACAGTTAAATCAAGATGTAAAACTGTCGGAAAAGGTTGTAACTTACCATTAAAAAAAAGCTGGAACTGCGTGGTTTGAAGATGATTCGTTGATGTTCGAAAGATTCCATTGAGCATTCTGGGTTGCATGGCGTTTTGTTGTTCCACCATTTCGATTTTTCAAGTTGACATCAAAGCTGCTTCACGGCTTGTTTCATAGCTTTTTGCTCCGTGGGATTTGAACGGACAAACTTAACATTTCACTCAGTTGTAGTTTAAACCCTGAAGGATTGCTGAGTGTGTACGTTTGAATGTCGTTCTGGGTTTTATTCCGGAAGTTTTACATGAAAATCTTGAAAACAATTTTTTACTCTGAACTTTTCAATCAATCCCTACACTTTTGCATACGAAACATTGCGGTGATGACTCCTCTTCCTGATTATAACACTATTTTTAGAATTACTAATGGTCCCACCGAGCACATAGCAGAAGACCAAAGGCGGTGATTGGAGCGAAACATGCACATGGCGGCCAATACTCGCGGCTATTCAGTAACAGCACCAACTTTCAGCACATGCTTACACACACTCGCCATCAAAAATACAAAGACAATGTATGGAAATGAAAGATAAATAACAGGTTTTGTCAGATGTTTTAATATTTCTTGATTAATTAGCAAACATTTTTAGAAAAAATGACAGTTGAATGTGGGCCAACAGCACACTGCCTCTTTGTGAATAGAAAGAAGGTTTGGAGTACCTAGTAGATCCAATCTTACCTCATTTAAATGTCTTTATTGCTTTATACATATTTCTTCTGTGGTTTTTTTTTAATTGCTTCATATTAAGAAGAAAAAAGACCAAAGAAAAATGGAGACTGAAGAGGTTTAGTTTCTAGAAATTTTTGTCTGGACATGCTGGAGAGGGCTTATTGGAACATGCATAAAATCATTAAATTCTTTCTGATTGTGATTAAGGGTATCAATCTTTGACTGTGGTTAGAGGTATCAATCTTTGTGGCTAGGGGTATCTGTCTTTGATTGTGGTTAGGGGTATCATTGTCAATCTTTGTCTAATTCATTGCTGAAATGTTCATTTTTCAGGTCGGAGAGTTTAATACGTAAAGACAGTTCCCACTCTGAACACAACAGCTCGAAGTCTCCAGCTGTTATCAGCCACTGTGGAAAACACGTCCAGTGGACTACGTTGTCCACCTCTGTCTGCCTCAGACAACCCTAACACTTCCCAGCGATCCCTCTCTGGCAGCCTGCTTCCCAGCGACTACAGTGTGACCCCTGACCTTGCCAGTCCTCACATTCAGAACAAAGCAGAACCAGAGATGGAGGACATCGTTGAAACAGAAGAGCTGAAGGAGGCTGAAAAGTCAGCACTTGGTCAGGAAGATGACAGGACAGCTGTCGGCTGCATACAGCAGCAGCCCCCAAAATCCAGATGGAAGCTGAGCCAAGTCTTTGCAGGTCCTGATGTGGTCACACCTCTGGGCAAACCTGCGCTGCAGCGTTGCCCTTCTTCAACACCCATTGCAAAACCACATGGTGCAGTGAGTAAGACTCGGCTACAAACTGGTCTTGCTGCTGACAGGCTCGGCAAAAAGGAATCTGGGACCAAGCCTGGTCAGCTTTCTCCAGCTGGTGGCCCATCACCATCAGAATCCCACTCCCCTGCCAATTCTTTGTTGACATCAGACATACTGACTGCATCAAAAAGTGGTGGTGGAAATGACTGCATGTCTCAAAGCTTTGACCTCAGAGAACCTTTAACTATTTCCCCTCAGAGTGCAGAACAGTCATCCAGTCACATTGTGGTGTCTCATGACACAAGCTTCACGAGGGTGGACCGTGAGGCTATGGCAGCGTACCCTGACATTGTGGAGTCCATGTCTCCAGAGCCTCAGCAGCCCAGAATGTTCCTGGGGAGTGACGACATGTACGGGGGAGAGGGCAGGGGGGGGGAGAGTCCATGTGGGGTCTCAGTCCCGACATGTCCAACAACTCTAGCTCTCAGAGCCAGGAGCAAGACCTGTCTCTTCCAACCAGTGTCTCCCGTCTGCACGCTTGGTGGACTCCTTTGACAGTGGGTCTGAACCTGCCTGCCCCAACTCTAATGACTTACAAGACCTTCACCCACTGAGGAAGAGAAGCATGCGGGGTGCCCCCAAAAACAGCTCAACCTCTGAAAGCCCTGCCATTGAGAGCCCTGCAGCTAACAACGACGACACGGAGATATCATGGTCTAGTATGAATGTGAATGAAAACGAATGGTCAGGATTAAACAATTTGAAAGCATTAACACCTGATGAAAGCTGTGTTCCTTTGCTTCGAATGACCAGGAAGAAATGTGCCAGGCTGTGGTGGACACTGACACAAACCGGCCAAAGAATCCACCAGTGTGTGAGGGCGCAGCGGAAGCTTTCAGCAGATCGTCCACGCCCAGCTTGGCTCGCAGCGAAGTACCTCTTCTCTGTACCATGAATTTTCATCAGCCGGAGTCTCTCCATCCCCACCTCCAGGTCTCAGGGCAGCGTCACGATTGTCTCGTAATCACAGCTGGGTGAACAGCCCCTTCATGTCGGAGGCCTGGCAACAGCCTGCAGATACCTCCTGGCCCCTGGATTGCCTGAGTGTCGACCTGCCCCACCTGTACACCATGACCCTAACACAGGCAGGTTAGATCCAAAAGAAGTGGTCATCCAAATGCTTATGGATCAGCTCAAACGTACCAGTCTCAGGTATGGCCGTTGTCAGAAGAGTCTCATTTTTCATCTCCAACTGGGTCCCATCTACGATCTCCACCAGTGCATGATAGCAGAACGACTGCACTAAATCAGATACTGAGCCATCTCATGGAAGATTCTAATGCTACAACAATGAGCCATTCAGAACAGGGCATCCGAGGCAGGAGGTCTTATAGAAATGATATTGATTTGATGCGTAAGGCTCTTGACCTCATAGAAATGGAGCGTTTCCCACATCGGTTCAGGCAAGAGACGTCTGACACCGGGTCTCCAGAAAGATATGTTAGTGGTCAGTACCGTCCACCCATAGTTGACCAGGGCAGTGAAATACCACGGCATCTCTCAGGCAGAGATCAGCTGTAGGAGCTCATTCACAATCACATCTAAACACATCTCAGAGACAGCCTCCTGTTCATGCAGCAGCTATTCCAAAGGAAGTGTCTGGGGGTCATCCGAAGGGTGTCTACCATGATAACACACAGCCTTGTGGTGTACCTCACAGCATGGTGGAGCCACAATCTGTCAGTTCAGGGACTGGCCAGCGTGAAGGGCTCTATCGATATTTTGTCCACTCCAACAGTCCAATCCACACCCCCTTATGGAACACACGCACACCACTCCTGCCGTCACCCCTTCCCAACGCCATCTTCTGCACTCCTACCTCACCCAGGCCCATGTAGAGGCTGGACTCAGAGAGGAGCGTGTTCAGTCCGCAGAAACTCGCAGCCTACGGAAACCTGGATCATCTAAGTCTGAGGTCAGGGATCAGATGTCATCCACTCTGCCTGCAGGTTCAACAGCTCTCACAAGAGAGGCATCAGAGATGCTTCTCCAGATGTTCTGACTGTGCCTGATGGCCGAAAATCAGGCACTGTGCCTCATGGTTTCATGCCTGAAGCAAGCAGAACATCAGGCCATCATCCCCACAGTGTGAACCCCCATGTGGACAGAATGTCCAGTGTTCACCCACACAACATGACAACCCATGCTGGCGGGACAGCAGATTCCATGCCACACCCTGTGATGCCTCGAGCAGGGAGAGCAGGAAATGTCAGATGCCTCTCGGAGAAACTGGAGGTGGTGACAGACAATCCTGATAGTGGGATGCACAGCGGTTCTCATAGCGCAGCATCACGCAGACAGCCCCTTCAGTCTCTAGACAACTCCCCTTCTCTCTCCCCTTCTTCCATCACCAGCAGCCTGTCCATGCCAAGCCCGTGTTCCAGTTCCAGGCTGCTAAGAGCTCTGACAAGCACAGACTCTCATACGCTGGTGGCAGAAGCAATCCTGGACAGTCGTCTCAAGCACCTGCCCCTCCTGGGATTCCCAGACATTCTTCCCACTCAAGACCCCAAAGTCACAGGCAGCCAGGTGATAGAAGTCTTGATCGTAATCGTCGAACTGCTTCTGTACGTGCATCAGAAGGCTCTGACAGCAGACGAGCAAAATCTGTTGACAGCCTGCACTGAGATGTTGAGGCATGTAGTAAACATGATTAGTGTGGTTGATTTTGACTTTGGTTAAGTCATAATGAGACAATCTGGATGCTGAATCAGTTCTGTGGTTTCATTCACTTTAATTATCCTGTAACAGTGTAAGTGAAGGTGACATGGATAATATTGCCTTGACAGTTCTTAATGATAAAACAAATGTGCTCGATTATTTAGTGGAGCCGTTTTAGAAGAAAATGCATTGCAACATCCTTACTTGAGTTTTGGTAACAAAAAAATCACTTCTGAGAATATCTACAGGAGTTATGAATTTAAAAAAGGAAAAAGGCACACACCAGTTCCAACATGTTTTGAACTTTACTTCCTTCAGGGCTTTTTTTTTTTTTCTTTTTTTTCCTAACGGCTGCCCACACTTGCTCAGTTTGCTGCTTTAGCTGCCTTGAAAATGCAAGTATCAGCTTCAAATTTGCATCGGCCATTCGACTGGTGGATGGTCTTTACCCAGTTATGCATTTTAAAAAATGACTCTTTATTTTGATCATCACTGTGTAACATAATTTTGGGGGATGAAAGTTGTGACGGTGCTACTTTACTCATGCAGCATCTCCCCTGACATAATGATTGCAGATGATTGACGCAAGGAAGCTCAGCACCCTGCCTGCTGAAAGTAGATCTAAATCACCTTTGAAATGGATTTGAATGATGTTGATTTAACTGTGTTTATTTTGTGGCATTGGTTGCAGAAAGAAATCAAAAGCCCTGCAGGAATCGGGTGGGTGATCAAAACCATAGTCACAGTCATGGTCAAAGGCCAGTTAAGTTTTATTCCTTTTGTAATGTATTGCAGTACTTTTTTTTTTTTCTTTCTTTTTTTTCATTTTTCTTTTCTTTGTTTTGTTTTTATGTTCTAGGCCCAAAATGCAGTGTGCAATAATTTATGATGTGTGAACTGAATCATTGCATTAATCCATATTCTTTTTATTCCTCTTCCCCCTCCATCCACATTTTAGAAAAAAAAAAGGGAATAACCTGCAATTGGTTTCTCTTTGATTTGTCTTATTTTTTTATACCAATTCAATGTTTCTAGTTTAGTTAACATTTTTGAAAGTGTTAATATGTGCAATTAAAACAAAATGGCAATGGAGTGTGGAGTGCTTGCATAGGAATCAACGCAAAAAGATGGACTTCTGATTCTGCAGATACTGAAGTTTGAAAACTGATGTGTGGAAATGGAAGTTATATCACCTTTTGGCTTTTCTGAAAACTGGTGTGTGGAAATGGAAGTTATATCACCTTTTGGCTTTTCTGAATCCTAACAATAAACATCCTATTTCTGTAGATATATAATTTTAAACAGGTGTTTTATTTATAATTATATAGCATTTACATTCATACTATGTTTAAAAGGACCATACAGTTTGAGCAAGGAAAATCACTTCTCTGTTGTTGTTTGAATGCTTCCATTTATCTTCAAGTTCAAGAGTAAATGACCTTACAATACATTCCATTGTTTTAGGATTAGATTTAGAGTAAATGTGAGTGACCATTTTCAGTGGAAGCAATATGTCAATCTCAAGACCATCAATATGACAAAGGCAAATGAAACAAACTGCAGCTTTACCGGAACACGATGAAAAAGCGGAAGAGCACACAAACAAAAGTGTGAAATAACGCACTTTAATGCACAACACAAAAAAAGACAAGAAATTTTCAGCAATATGAATGATTCACCACTTGGCTTCACAAGGGGAGTATTGCGCTTGTTAATGTCTGTACTGTTTTTATTGTTTTGTCGCTGAGGAAGGCTTATTGCCGAAAATTTCTTGTCTTGTTTTGTGTTGTGCATTAAACTGTGCGTTACTTCACACTTTGTTTTGTGTGCTCTTCCACTTTTTCGTCGTATCAATATGACAGATAAGAAAGAACAAAATAGTCTAAGACGATTATTTTCCTATTGAATTGCTTGTTCTATTTGATGTCTGTTTTTGATAAAATGTTCTCATATCATTTATTTCTGAGAAAATTGCTTTTGTGTTTAATTTTTATTTTGTTTCTTCTCATTTGTAGGTTGACATTTATGAATCATCTACTTCATTAGATTCATGTTTGTGTATGTATAAGTAACATTGAAAGCGTTTATTTTTTGCAAGTAGTTTCTGTTCTTAGGCTTGTTTGTTGAGAGTTATTAAAACTGGAAGAAACAGAACCAGTATGGCAAAATCATGGTTGATATTTCTGTGGCGTTTTGTTGTTGTTGTTTTTCTTAACCCAGTGGAAAAGCCATCTGAATTCATTTCTAAGACCAGCCAATCAGCTGACCAATGCTGATCCGGTTTACTCTGTTGGTGCTGTCACTGGTTAATATGCATGCATGTGTGAGTACATACTCTGTCTCATGTTAGTGTTTCAGTATATCACTGGTCATTTGACTAGGTTACTGGAAAACCAGTGGGTTTTTGGTGGGACATTACACTCTCTTTTGAAAATTGATGGAATTTTACACAAATTCATGCTAAATGTCATCATCATTTTGATCAAAATTAAACAGATCAGGCAGAAAATTTTTTTTTTAACTAAAATGACAAGATGACATTAAAATTCAGTTTGTATCTCCTGTGAAATAATATTTGATCCTTTTAGTTTATGATGTGCTGCAAATAAGCATCAGAAATGGCAACAATGTGAATGATGAAAATCAAATTTGAAGAGACATAGTAATAGATTTAGTCAATGTCTCACTACCTGGGACAATTTAGCTGAATTAACAGGAGGCCAGTTTTCATTGTATTTTTGCCTGGCTGACCACATCAGAGATTTTGAGGGCTGTAGCCACCTAGAGAAGCAAAGATAATCCAGGCTTTGTTCATGTCTCTGTGTGAAACCTCCTGTCCTAAGGAAAAGCAACTCATCATCTGGGAACTACTTATTACACAGTAGCTAGTTGATTGACTTTCTTTAATGGAATAAGATGAGGTTGTGCTGATGACACTCAGTTTTTCATGCTGTAACTGTGTTTTATAGCAGCACGCTGTTTTCAATGATGTGTGAAATTGAAATGTTTTTTCTTAGGAACGTATGTTTGATTGCGTTACATGCTGTTTTACTGCTGTGATTGTATAGACAGCATTTTTTTGAACTGTTTTTGTGCAGACTGGAAGAGGATGGTGGGGGGGGGGCGGAAGAAGAGAGAAAATTTACTAGGACTGTCCTACACCTCTCTTCTGTATTCTATATCCCATCTCTTTTCTGCCCCCACCCCTCCCTGCACCCTCCCTTCTTCCCCTTCCTGCACCCTCCTTTCCCTCCCTCCACCCTCCTCCTCCTCCCCCCACCCGCTTTGTACCTTGTGTGTGTCATGGGAGTTTATTTTCTTTCAGTGTCATGGTGTCTGCATGCAGTGTGCTTAAATTAAGGCAGCTCCAGGCACCACTTAGGGAGTCTAGTGAGAGATGACTATTTTCCCAAAACAGAGAGTACCATCTTTCAATGTCCTGTTGGTTTTTGAATATATTATTATCAGTTTGAATGATGTGAAAGTTATATTTATGTTTGCTTACAAGCAAACGAAAGTACCATCTTTGTATGCTTTTTTTGATTTCTTGGTATCATCAATTTGAATGTTGTGAAATATTATATTAGTGCTTGCATGCATGCATGTTGTAGCATCAGCTATAGAAGTAGTTTAGACATCTGTTTTTTGTGGGTGTACATACACGTTTGTGTGTGTGTGTGTGTGTGTGTGTGTGTGTGTGTGTGTGTGTACTTATTATGACTTCTTCATCTATCAGTCTTCTCTGGACTTTCAGAATCCTTTATTTCATTTCAGCATGTCGAGTGTGTTGAGGATGAATGCACTGTATTCTGAGTTTTGCAAGCAAAATTTTATTGCCTTAACAATACAGTAGAAAGGGAGTTTGCTATTTAAGGCAAAGAATGTTAGCAGAATATTCTGATTGGCAAATTTACTGAACATCTGCAGTGATTCTGCTTTAGGAAAAGTAGACTGCAAAGAAGCGGATGACCGATTCCATGACTTGATTTCTTACACACAAACAGCTACACTGCCGTTTGGAAGCTCTGTTCAAGTGACTGTCCCATTTGTCATTCTTTTGACTGCCTTTTCTTGTTGCCTTTTCTTGTTGCCTTTTCTTGTTTTTGTCTTCCCTCCCTATGTGTCTACTTTTTCCCCCCTGTGTTTATAGACCATCCTCCTCTCTTTGTTTTGGCACTCTTTTACGCTTGTTTTTCTCTTTGCTACAATTTATGAAAAGCAGCCTTTTTGTTGTGATCAGCTGACTAGGTTTGTGAAAATTGTACACTGTCCTGAATGGATAACATGACAAGCAGGATATGTCTGTCTCACCATATCATGATGTGGCATTAAAAAAAAAAGAAATCTGAGGGATGAATTATTTCATCAATATATATATATGTGCAACAGTTAGCACTGTTGGCAAAGCCCAGTCTTTACCTTAAGAATGTAAATTGTGAAGCTGCCACATCATTCATTATTTTCGTAGTTTGCTCCAGTCCAGCATGTGACCTTTTTGTCAGGATGTGACCTTTTTGTGCTGGTTTGAGTTTGAAAGCCTTGAAAAGGCACTGCTGTGTGGTTGTCTTGGCAACAAAGAACATGAATCGACATTGCTGAGGTGTTCAGATGGTAATATGTTCCACTGTACTGCAGACAGGCAGATGTCACTCAGCAAACAGTGATTTAGGCTGACTAGTATTTCCTTGATTGATTGTCATACTTCACTAGAAACTGTCCATACATGTATTAACAGGTTGTTGTTTTTTTTGCCTTGGTTATCATCAGTGCAATGGTTTTGACCTTGCACACAGCCATAGCACTTTGGAGCAGGTGATATTTTGGGCCCTGTCAGCGTTCATTCTTTTCTTCTTGTTTGTTTTCCCCCTTGTGAATATACTTAGTTCATTTATTTGTAAACCACAAGAACAATGCAAAGCCTTTTTTTCTTCTTTTAAATAATGGGTCATGTCCCTTGAATTTGCCATAGTGTACTCCAAATAAGATTATGTTTTTCAATTTTTTTTTTTTCATTATTACTGTGTAAAATGTATAAAGGCAAGGCAAAATTTGTAATTTTCAACACAGGAAGCCATTTCTTCTGATTTTGCCATGGTTTCTTACTTTATAACATGTCTTTATCAAATTACTACAAATATTTACAAGTATGTTTTGTTTTTTCCATCTGATGACCATACGCAACAGTTTGCATAACTATCAATTTTGGCAAATATGACAGTTTTGTGTTTGTTGCATTTAAATATTTTCTCAATGTTGTTTACTCATTTTTGTAAACTGGATGGTAAATCATGGTGAAAAACTGGCATCCAGAGCATTAGCTAGTACTTGTCTGCCTGAGGGATGTGGATGTTTAACTGTCTTGTTTGATAAATGTGAATGTTGTAGTTGCCTTTTTCTAGGACTGACAGGACTTTTTTTTTTCTCTGTGGTACAGCTGTGAAAGGGCCCTGTGTGGTTGGCTGGGTTTTATCAATAACATTAACAGTGATTCTGAAGCTCTTTATGTTGTGTGCCCTAGTGTCAATAGTCAGTGTACTGCCAACATCTTGTTTCTATCAGTATCCTCAAAAGCTTGCAAAAATTTGGAGGGCATCATACAGTGATAATCTTTTTTATATAGGCAAAGATATCTATGATTTCTTTTAAATCCTCATTGCTGCATTTGTTACCAAACACAAAAATCATTCAGTACTATATTTTCCTGGGAATATAACGCTCAAAGGGTGCTCAGTGTCCATTGTGCTGATGTCTGTTTGAAAATTGCTTTGTGTATGTTAAGTGTCTTCAGATACATGCGTTTATGTCTATTTTCATCCATGATGTATAGCCCAAGTATTCTCTGTGAGATCACAGCAGCAGCAGCAGTCAATGTCCCTCGCTGTCCAGGTTAGGGAAGCAGAGGATTCATGGCATGCAGTTCAAACGTGCTCAAATTGATATAGATGTCGGTCACTTGATTGCTGATAGTGCTGAATTTGATTCATTATCCCGTAGAAATGTGTGAGCAAGTGTGTATATTCTACAAGATCTTAATCTTGTCGGATGTGTCTTGGTATGGCCAACAGATTCAGTCATTATTCAAGAATCCCAGTGTCAAGGCAGAGCTTTTTTTCTTTTTTACTGACAAAGAAAGCTTTCTTCCATTTATTTCTTAGCCTGATAAAGTTATGAATTCAAGAGCTTTTTTTTTTTTTTTCCTTTTCTACTGATGAAGAAAGCTTTCTTCCATTTATTTCTTAGCCTGATAAAGTTATGAATTCAAGAGCTTTTTTTTTTTTTCTTTTTTCTACTGATGAAGAAAGCTTTCTTCCATTTATTTCTTAGCCTGATAAAAGTTATGAATTCAAGAGCTTTTTTCCCTTTTTCTACTGACGAAGAAAGCTTTCTTCCATATGTTATTTCCTAGCCTGATAAAAGTTATGAATTCAAGCACTGTCCACTTTTTAAATTATCTTTCCATTTCAGTTTTTATTACAAAAGAGATTAGATCTGTGGTGGAGGTTTGCCATGTTACCTTGCAATGTAACTTTACTGCTTGTTGCTTTAGCATGTGTGTGGTGTGATCACGATGACTTTTTTAGCAGGTGGCTGTAAAGGTGGACTGTTCTTGACTTCTCAGGTTTTTTTCTTTCTTAAATATTAACAGTCAAAAAAAATTGTTCAAAACCATTTCATGCTCAGGTCAGTAAGACTCCACCATAAGTTTAAGTTGACAGAGAAACAAAAAGTTCTGTAGAATCCTGTTGCAGTGAATTTATGATCACGGAATTCTCACACAAAGCAGAACCTAGCCATGACACCCATTTCCCTTCCTTCAATGTTTTTCAATGAAGTCAGGTATTTGTTAAGACTGGTTTGTGGCAGATTTCTGTAAAACTGTCTTCCCCTCCTTTTCCACTCCTCATTTTAATGGCGATTGGTTACTTTCAAATAGCATTGGTTTGTGGTGGATTTCTGTAATTAGTGTAAAACTGCACTTTGTACCTATGGCAGTTGGTGGCTTACCTGAACTTTGCTTCAAGTTCAACAATTTTCATCAGAACACACAGAGGATTTAAAGTGTATCTCTAGGTGCAGATACTCGAAACATTATTTGCCATGTCTTAATTTTGATCATGTTCAATTTGGTTTTGAACTGATATAATGGCATAATTTTGTGTGTGTGTGTGTGTGTGT
Source organism: Conus betulinus (assembly GCA_016801955.1). Taxonomy (NCBI): domain Eukaryota; kingdom Metazoa; phylum Mollusca; class Gastropoda; order Neogastropoda; family Conidae; genus Conus; species Conus betulinus. Next base: position 190,577 of record JADBJO010002891.1, on the reverse strand, counting down.
TTTGACAGAGAGAGAGAGAGAGAGAGAGATGTTTTTTAGTTGTGCCATTCATTAAATTAAATGTTTGACACAGGATCCAGGATTTATGAAACTTATCATTTATTTGATAGCTGTACTTTTAGGTAATTGGGCATTTTGCTTGTTATGAAACTTATCATTTATTTGATGGTTGTTTTAGGTAACTGTGCATGTTGCTTGTTATGAAACTTTTTATTTATTTGATAGCTGTTCTATGTAATTGAGCATTTGCTTGTTATGAAACTTGTCATTATATCTGATAGATGTTCTAGGCAATTGAGCATTTTGCTTGTTAATGAAACTTGTCATTTATCTGATAGATGTTCTAGGCAATTGAGCATTTGCTTGTTATGAAACTTGTCATTTATCTGATAGATGCTCTAGGCAATTGAGCATTTTGCTTGCATGTAACATTGAGATTGATAGACTTGCACCACTTTGGAGCAAATGTATCTTTGATAAGATATTCCAACATTTTTGGGGATAAATTCTCATCCAGGTCATTCTTTTATTTCAGAATTCCATTTATTAAATCATTTAATTTGTAAGCAAGACTGCTCAGAGCAAAACACACATTCCTGATGAACATGACAAGCTCATCACATTCTGAGACTACGTCTAGATGAATGGGTATGCTGATCATGCTCATACTTTTTCTTTCAAATTCATACTTGCTGTATATGGTATCATTATTAAAAGTGCATTGCAAAATATGATATACATTCCTTTTTGGCAGATAGATTAATTGGTCTCAATCTTTCTGCATCCATGAACAAAACTGATAAAAATTCATAAAGAGTGCTGGTATTGGAAACACCCATTTATAGTTCTTAAGAAGCCTCTGTCAAAGTATATCTTCTTTTGAGTACTGTGTTAGCTCTATTTGATTATATGTACCATGTTTTGAGAAATACTGGCACTTTGAAAACAAAACATAACCAGTTACATTTACTGAATCTTGTTGACATAGGTATAGTAGTAGTATAAACACTACTCAGGCAATGGAATTTGAATGCCTTGTTGTGACTGAAGCAAAAACCATTACAAGTTGGTGCATGTACAGGTCATTGATATTTCTCAGGTGTCTCATCCAATTATTATCATGTGTGCTGTTCCTTGTATTTTCTTCTTTCTCATTTTCAACGTTTTGAAGGAAGAGTTGTACATATAGTGTGTTATGGTCAGTACATGACTTCTCTTCGTGCAGCTAGTCAATGTATCAGTATTTTGATCACACTGTATTTGTACGTTTTTACATTTTTTCTTTTTCTTTTTTTTTGCAAATAAATTGCAATGGACCTAACAAACAGTGCTCCAGTTTTACATTGATTTGACAAACTGAGAGTAGAGGAGAATTGTGGGGTGCAAATATACTTGTAATGTATGTGTGTGTATGTGTGTTCTCTATTAATATAAAGATTCATGTTGATATTTTGAAAACTTCTAAAATTGAAATTATTCCTTCTGAGTAAAAACTTTAGAGATTTAAAGCAAGAATAGAATTACTGCCAATCAAAGAACAAACAAATTACAAAACAGACACAACATATTAAGAGCTGCTAGGTCTTCATTAGGAGGAAAACAACACTGGAAACAAGGAATGAACCGCCAGTTGCTTATTGCTTCGATCTGGGCACAAACTTACTGAAATTAGATGAGTTCTAAGACATCTACATTGTTATGTTGCCATAAAACCTTATCCTTCAAAAGCTGTAGATACGAGTACTACTATTGGAATAAATATCATACAAGTGGGTGAAAAAAAAAAGCTTATACATCACAGGTACTTCTGGAGGAAGACTAAATGTAAAGTTAACTGAATTGAGTCCATTCCACAAACAATTTTTTACTATTCAGGTATACTTCTCATACACAACGTGAACATGCAGTCTTTGCGGAGTAATGTTTTAACAAATTAAAGTAATTTAATCCTCAAGAAGAACGTGATCACAAGACAGAGGAATTAATCATCACCATAAGTATGCAAACCGTCAGTCCTGCCCATTCCCTCCTACAGCTTGACGATATTTGGGAAAAGAAAGTTTTTTTGAATTTGAAATGGTACCATTATTCCAAAATAAAGGAAATCCTAAATGAGGCAGGGAACTGTAAACAACAAATGAATAGGGTAACTGTGGCTCCCATGACAAAACAAATAGTAGTGAAAAAAAAAAAAAAAAAAGAAAAAAGAAAATAATAATAATAGTAAATACATGCCCATGGTTTCAGTTTTAATTTCATCAAGGAGGCGTCACTGCGTGTGGACTAGTCCTTTATACGCTGCACCATATCCGTTAAGTTTTGAGACCACTCTACGCATGATTTGAAGCTGATGGATATATGAATTAACAACAAAGATGAGACAATTGCATAGGAGGGTCTCGTGGCTACGACTCAGCGGATGTCTGACCTATGCACTAGCCCAACGCGCTGGACAGACCATGAGTGCCTACCTACCGTTTTTTGGAGGGTTTTTTTTTATGTACATGAGTGTGTGTGATGTGTGGGGCATGGGCCCATGTTTGTGTGTGAGCGCATGTGTGTGTGTGTGTGTGTGCGTGCGCAGGCATGTGTGCATGTTTGTTTGTGTGCGTGTGTGTGGTGTGCAGATTTTTTCTGTGTGTGCATGTGCAGAATGTGTGTGTGTGTGTGTGGTTTGTGGGTTTGTGTGAGCACATATATCTGCATATGTGTACATATCTGTGTGTATGCATGTGTCTTTGTATGTGGGCGTGTTCGCATGTGCGAGTGTGTGTGCATTTGTGCACTTATGTGTATGCGTGTGTGTGTGCACGTGTGTCAATGTGGCCGTGCACATGCACACGTGTGTATGTGTATGGGTAAGAGTGAGCGAAAGTACGCACACACGTTCGTATGTGCATGTGTGTGTGTGAGTGAGTGCATGTGCGTGTAGATGTGTGTGTGTGTGTTGTGACTGCGTGCGTGAATGTTCAGAAGATGACTTAGGAACAAGAAGAAGACCATCAATTACAGAATGCCCATAGCTCCAAACAAATGCTGGTTTCAACACCAAATCACCTAGTAGATATGAGAGCACACAGAACAAACAAGGAAACACCTCCCCCCTCCCCCCCAAAAGATGTTCCAAGCTTGCCTATATATCCTGTACTGGACACATCTACCAGCAACAACTGGAGAAACGAACATATATATTAATTAACATACAAAACTGGCACAGGCTTTTCCATCTTGAATATAGTTGGACAAGTACACAGATGAACAGTAATGAATACATGTAACCTTGATTTGATTGAAATGAAATCTTAAATGAGGTAGGCAGCAGCAAACGGTAAATAACAAACAAGTAGTGTAACCTGCTCCCATGATAGAATAAACACACACACCTGTAACTCCAAACGAATGCTGCTTACGACACCAATTCATTTGCGCATTTTGATTTCTAGTTCATTCATTTTTGTAATTTGCTTATTGTGATCTGCAGTGCTTTTGTTTTTCTAATCCCCTTTATTTATGTTTCAAAAAGTAGAATGTTTTTCCTCTCTGAAAAAAAAAAAACCCATACCAAGAACCTTGACATGAACTCACAACAGATGATAGAGAAGTTATTGCTTCACAACAAGAGCAGGGCACGAATGGCCACAAAATTTGAGACTTGTTTTTATAATGATGAATCAGGATGATCAAGATAATCCTATGGAGTTCATTCTGGTCCGATATTACTTGACAAGGTTGCATTCTCTCTTTACTTTGCTAAATCCCAGCATCGGTCAGGTCTGAGAGATAGAGACACAGCCCTAGCAGAAACCCATCCACTTGCTAACAAAATTGAAACTGGCTGTGTGGTTCAAGTCATCCCACACAAGTTCACAGCACACTGAACTGTAAGAGCTGGCTGAAAAATTCCACAATTGAATGCTTCTGGTGGAATGACACTCCATAGTTATCTCTGCAAAACAATGGTATCATCATCAAGGGTTTGGGGCTCAGTCCTGACTGGAGACAGTTACTGGAGATTTTCTCTCTAGAGTATCTGTGCAGATTTGACCATGTACAAGTCCTTTGTGAATCTGAATGAACACACGCATTAGCAAGCAAACTTACTTATAATTATGTTGAATCTTCTATTTGTTTGTTACACCTCCCTCCTTCCCCCCACCTTCCCCCATTCTTGCTCACACATGTATCGTGTGTAGAGATCATTGCTGAAGGCAGACGAGGCTATGCTACTTACTAGTTTACTCCTTGGATTTGAATGTCTACAGTAACATTGTTTGCCATGCCCTCATTTTCATGCATAGTCTTTATTATATGATCAGTAACTTGTCATAACCCAATCTGGGGTATATACGTGGTAGTTTGGAACGTGGTGACAGTCCTGAGATAACCTCTGCTGTTGACGGGACTATAATTTTAATCTTAATCTTAATCTTAACCCAATCTGGGTTCGTACACTCCTTGAATTCTGACAGGGAATTTCAAGACCTTGTAAACCTTTGAAAATCAATAAAATGTAGTTCTGTTGACCAAACCTCCTTGAAAACCTTTGAAAATCAAGCCATCAGCTCCAAAAATCTTTAATGTGGCAAAAAGAAATGCCAGTTTGATTTTTCTGCGTTCAGGTTAATGAAAAAACTATTTTAAAACAAATTTTTACAATCCAGACTAGCTAGCTTGGTTGGTAATTTTTTTTCTTTGATCAGAAATGATTTCTGCATGCAATTATATTTTATTTAGAAGTCAAAACAGCATGTATCATTTGCTATTTCTGTTGGAATAATTCGAAAGCAATGAAACGCAAAGCCTGATGTCCACCATATGGAAAAAAATTATTTTAAAAAAAGCAGTTTAGAAATATAAAATCCTTTCGTAATTGCATTACTTTAGCTCAGCAAAAGAGTATATGAAAATCCTTTTGTCATTGCATTACTATAGCTCAGCAAAACACGAAAAGTCATGTTTCAAGTGCCTAACATGTCTGCTATGATACAAATACAGTTCTTCTTGTCATGAACCTTTTTTTTTTTCAATTTTTTTATAATTTTGCCCCCATTTATGGTCCCCAAATCACACAAGAGCTTTGAAATCGCCCCAGTATGTTTTTTTTTTCCCTTTTTTTAAAAACACAAACAATAGAAAAGAAAAGAAGAAATTTCAAAAGAACAATGGTTTGATTTTCGTGCCACCTCTTGCCTTGAAATGAAATAAATGCTCCTTGAAGAAAACTCCTTGCAAACTACTTAAATTTGTTCTCTGGGAATCCGTAGGAACCCTGCCAATTCTGTGGAAAAGAAAATGTCCAAACTGGACAATAGCCATGGGAAGGGAAAAGCCACTGATAAAAAAAGTTCACCAATGGTGAAGCAAAGAATTCCAGCTGAAGAAAGAAGATACATCCAGACGTCAGGCCTGACACTAGAACTGATGGACTAACCTTCCCAACCTGGCACATACTGGCTGGATCAGTTGAAAGATCAGGGCTGCTGTACTCAAACTGTCATAATGCTGATCAGCACATGAAAAGCATTCAGCTACAAGAAATATAATCTTCCTGTAGAACATCAAGTTTTTGTTGTGTTTGAATTGTCTAGTGATATGTTTCCTTGGTGTGTTGTATGTATATATATATATAGAGAGAGAGAGAGAGAGAGAGAGGGGGCCGAACAGACTATCACGGCATCAGTACTTCTTATTCTGACAGGCTATATTGTCACATTTGGGGTAAAATGTAAATGCAACTTGGCTGTGTCATAGTCAAATCTATTTTCAGCAACTATCTTTGTTTACTAAGATCCACTGATTATTTCACCTACAGACTGCCTCACAGTAATGCTACTTCACTGGCTCATGACTTCAGAAGAAAAAAAAAATGGAGTAAGAACTCACCAAGTCCGTCCAAATTGACTTATTCAAGAGCAGCATGTGATACCAGAAGGAAATAACCTCAGAATACTCTCCCAGTTCCGATGATGCATGGTATAAGGGTTAAATGTCCAAAGTGTGAACCAGGGCCCATGAGGTCAGGCACAAGTGGCCATGTACATTTGTGTGTGACCGACCAGTGGTCTGGTGCCGGGTGGAAAGAGTTGAGAAATTCCTCACTTCCACTCACATCAACACAGACATCAATGGTGTGTTTTAGTCTTTTATTTCTCTCCTTTAAAATACAATTTACCATGTCCATTTCCTCCCTCCGTTTTAACATACAACCAGGATTGCCATCACTAACCAAGTTAGTTCACAGTACACAATGTTTGCCCATGTACATTAAATTTCACTTGAGGAACCCCAAGCAGAAGTCCACCAAAGCATGCAATGTTATCTTATTCAGTATTATGTCGATTATGGAGAATTACCACCATTACTGAACACCATAATGTTGGCTGAAACAAGGCAGCCTTTCAATGTTAGCATTTTTATCACAGAAATTCTTCCATGTTTCCACACAATGTGAAATTGTAGAATAAAAAAACATATATGAAAACAGACTTGAAACTGTTGCATTTCATTTCAAATATTCATTAAGTATTTTGTCAGCCTCAAACACATGATAAAAACACTTACTTTTTGTTTTCAATAAACATGTTTCAAACATCAAAAGCACATTCAACTTGCATAAGAAATAAAAAACTGTGGTTGAAAATATGAAAGGCATCTTTATTTCTGTGTTTTTCTTTTTAACACAAAAACAAAGATATGCAATGTCACCAGCCGCCATGGCAAAGTGGTTAGTGTCGCAGATTCCCAGCTGGAGGTCGTCGGTTTGAATCCCATCAGTCATGTGGGTCTTTCTGCCCCGACCGGCTCCTACCTAGAGTTGAGTTTGCTGCGGGCTCAGTTGGGAGGACTGGGACCACATAGTTGAGTTTCATCCACTTAATGGATGCGTTTCTGAGAGTGTTGCTCAAAATTTCTGACCAACACTGCAGGTGCCTGTATCTCAAGGGCCTGGTTGACGCTGGGAAATGTTATGAAAGGAAGCGTAGAGTACAGCCCTGTCATGTAGTCTCAGACCGAAATGGAAATCTGTAGCATCATCTCAATTATCCTCATTCTCATCGATCAGCATTAAAAAGAAAAAAAAAAAAATGTCTCAAATTCTGTGGCCCTTCATGCCCTGCTCTCAAGGTGACCTCAATTTCAATGTCCTCTCCACGTCTGTGGTCTTGGTTTGGTTCCACTGGGGTCACTGGTAACAGCGAGTCCATGGGGCTGCCATTGGACAGACGTGGTGCGCCCTCCAGAGGGACAGCTCACTCACGCTGGGTAGTAGTAGGTGGTGTCTGCATGCATGTTAGATCAGAACAGGCGCCACTGAACACCACCGAAATGACTCGGCAGCAGTGCAGTGTCTCCTCAGGTGGGTTGCCTCTTGACGACTTGACATTGACGTCTCCTGTGGATTGCTGGTGCCGGGGCTGCGGCGGGGCCAACCAGGCTGTGGCTGTGGAGGGGGTGTCAGAATGAGCGGCGTGGGTGCACTGCTTCTGAGGTGGTGCAGAGGTTGGGACAGCACAAAAAAAAAAAAAAAAAAAAAAAAAAAAAAAAAGGATATGCAATGTACTTAAAATGATCTCTCTCTCACACACACACACACACACACACACACACACACACGCACACTGAAACATACACAGAAGCAAAAACAAAGCAGAACAATATATATGTAATACATGGAACCCTGACACCTTAGGTGACTTTGCTGCCCATTTCATACAACCTGTGTTCAACCTGTAACTGAAACTGAGGGTGCATCCTTGAAACATTTTGATATTTTTTCCCCATGCAAAAGGTCATGTACAACATCCTGGTTTTTTTTGTCCACCTGCAGAAAAACAGCAGATCAGAAACATAGAGCTCAAAATGCCAATAGCACAATCTACGCATTTGCAAAGAAGAATGCGATGGTGCAGGCACAGACACAGCCCAAACTTAGGCAGGGAAAGTGTGTTAACTGTCTAACTGCAGCAGACTGAGCAGCTCATAGGACACCACTATCTGTCATGTCCTCTTTCAAATACAACACATTACCTTTAGTTAGGTGAACCAATGATGCTTCAAAGATAAAAGCATGCAAAAGTAAAGCACATTTTTACTGCTCTCCTTGTAGTAGGGCTCATATTTATGCGAGTATCAGAGAAATGAAAACACAGAATATTGAGGTGAAAACACCACTTCTGTGAAAAGAATTCCAGGAGAGGGAGAGGAATGGTGTGTGTGTGTGTGTGTGTGTGTGTGTGTGTGTGTCTAGGGGGTAAGGGGGGAAAAGTGACAGTCATGTCCTCTTTCAAATACAACACATTACCTTTAGTTAGGTGAACCAATGATGCTTCAAAGATAAAAGCATGCAAAAGTAAAGCACATTTTTACTGCTCTCCTTGTAGTAGGGCTCGTATTTATGCGAGTATCAGAGAAATGAAAACACAGAATATTGAGGTGAAAAACACCATTTCTGTGAAAAGAATTCCAGGAGAGGGAGAGGAATGGTGTGTGTGTGTGTGTGTGTGTGTGTGTGTGTGTGTGTGTGTAGGGGGTAAGGGGGAAAAAGTGACAGTGTAATCCACGGAAGGCTGGTAGAATATAAACTGTTTAGCATGGTGGGCAGTCTCCACTTTGTCTCCCTTGTTGAATGCAAATTAACGTCAAACTATGACATGAAGTGTCAGCTGAACATTGAAAGAGAGTAGAGAGATAGACAAAAGCTGTGCAAATAGATTATCCTGGTCAGACTGAACGTGGACAAGAAGCCATTTGATGCTTAGATTTGCTTTATCTGTTAGCACCAAGATTCATTTAACAGATTTTTCAGTAAATGAATAAATGAGTGAATAAAACAGATGCTGAGGGAATATAATCTGATCCTTGTTTCTAAAAAGTTAATTTCAATTTTTTTCCCCCGCATACGCAGGCTGATACTCCTGCAGACACTCCCTGTATAGACAGGCAAAGGATTAATCCCATCTGCCCAACAAAGGGAGTGGAGTTTTGTCTGTATGACTGTTTTTTATCCCGCCATTAAGGCAGCCATACTCTAACTTCAGGGAAAATTTCCTTCCAAATGACTCATGTTATATTCATGGCAACTTCACACGGAACAAGAAGGCACACCACTGTGAACACAGAAATGGTTTGCGTAAAAGTGCAATTGAATGTTCAACTGGACTATAAGAAAAAAAACTGGGGGGGGGAGGGGGAAGCAACCAGCTAACAGAAGATGTTCCAAAATCTGCAAGGGAGGGGAACATGTGTTAGAACTTGCGTTCAGCGAGAGAGACCTTGCCATTTTCAGTGGGACAGATGCCACTGCTGGGCGTGGCCAAAGCAATGTGGCCCCATCAGGCCGCTTAACAGTTCAACCAGAGGCATTAATGCCAAACATGGGTGTGAACAGTGCGCCTGTAGTGCTGAAAGTTGACATCCCCAGTGTGATCCTGGCAGGCACTTCAAATCAAGTATGTACAGATCCATTCATGCGCACCACAAACTGCGAAAACGTAACTCTATTTGCAAAGAAAAGACAGGAGTTATCCCTCCCCCCATTACCTCCCCAGCACAAGTTTATCATAAAGAAGCTCTGTATCACAGCTGATTACAGGCTGACCGAGTTCCAATCCCAGCAGTATGGAAGAGCAAGAATGTAGAGCACAAGACTATGGCCACAAAGAGGGCAAAAGAAAGCACATCATACATAGGAGAGGGGGGGGGGGGAAGAAGGTGAGCAATATTTTCACCAAGAAAAGGCAGCGTTGTTGCTGAACCAAACACCCCACAATGTATTTCTCCGCTGCACACTAATTACAATGCTTAAAAACAACAAGAGAAAGAGATTACTGGATAAACCTGATACTGGGTATACCTTACATGATGCAAAATCCACATTATCAGTGATCCACTTCTGCTGTTTACAAGCAGAAAAGAATGTGCACGTCACGAAATGAATTGTACTCCACAAAAAAAGTAAACATCAAATGAAATTAATGCACAGTTTAGGTACAGCAAAACCATTATCATTTCTTTTTTTTTTTTTAAAAAGCGACCCACATCTCACTAACACTACCTAAAACAGAATCAAGAAGATTGCACAAAATCTTCTGGACACTCCCAGTGCTACAACAGGCCCAATGACTCTGAACTAAAACCTTGTTTCAGTTCAGTCACTCCCAGTTTTCCCAGTCATCCTCCTGAAAACAAACACAAACAAGTGGATAAAATATGCAAAAGTCAAGCAGAGAAAACAAATACACGGTCCTAACAAAACATTTCTTAGTTTTCAATGAAAGTTTTTTTATGTGCTCAAATGTAACTAGAGGATCACAGATTTCTGTTTTCTGTTCAGCACTCTCTCTCCATCTCAGACGTCTTCATATGTATTAAAGCAAAAATGAAACAGACTTGCTGCTGCTTCACTACTCACCATTTCCCTCACTCCTTCCAAGCCCTCTTTACCTACGGGATTTCATCATGTTTTGTACGCAATGGGTGAAAAATAAAATTATGATGATGAACTGGAAAAAAAACATTGAAAAAAAAATATAAATCAGAGATGAAGTTCTTCTATGATAAATGGATTTGGAGTGTGTCACCATTGTATTAGTATGTTATGACCATTGAGCAACAACTCTTGCCAACTCTAGTGCATGAAGTTGTCTGTCTTCCCAAACATGCCAACATGACAGAATAATAACAAGGACTACAGGCTTTAAAATATCAGGAAAACTGGCAAGAAAGCATGAATTTGTGCTAATGTACGCTGATGAATCAGGTTTGGAAGTAGTTTGCAAAGGGAGTAACTATTTCTACTACAGGTACTGGAAGATCAGGTACCCGTCTGCCCAATGCCGCCCTGCGACAGTAGGTGACCCCTCCCCACGCTTTTACAAAAATTTGGAGGCTGTGTACACACAGAGAGTAGAAAATACATTCATTTCAGCTGAAAAGTATGTCACTAGCAGTTTTTTTTTTCAGGTAAACAGGTTTGCTTTCTCCACTCTCACTCCATCATCTCCATTATTGCCACCATTGGACTGCACATCAAATAAGTTGTTCTTTCCTTTTCTCACCTTCAAAAACTTTGACACAGTGGACCTTGCTATTAGATTCCCAAAGAATTCTGAACTGACACAAAATTCAAATGACAACCATCTGTTCAGTAGTTTCGCCTTGTTGTCACCAGGAATGCAGGTATGCCACATGCGTCCCTTAAAATTTAAACAAAAAACCCTCTCCCTCTCATCTAACCATCAACCCACAAGCCCTGATAAAACACAAATATGTATACATACACACCCTTACCTCTAAGTTAGTGTTCTCTCCCAGTTTTTTTAGCCAGGTATTCAGCAGCCTTCATGTCTTCCTCTGTCACCTCTATGTCCAGATCCTCTTCCCAGTCATCCTCCATGCTAGAGGCTGTCACACCTGCACATCGCCAGATATGCCCCAAAAGCCAACTTAAACTTTCATTTTGCTTTTGACATACACTGTTACTCAACCACCATTCAAGTCATCCTGATCAAGTGTTTTGATTTAAAAACTACAATAAGATTAGTGAGGGGGGAACTATGCAACACGGAGAAAAAAACAAGAAGCAATTTGTCCATTTTGACCAACATGTCACAAAGGAGGGGGAAGTGGAAGAGAGGGCTGCCAGTAGCTTATTTTCAGTTTCCCTTGGAAGTGAAAGAGCGCGTGTGGTGTGAAAAAGCCAGAATGAGACATCTCAAGGTAAAGTACTGAAGGCTGTTCTTTCTTTGACACTTTGACAGACAGATCTGCCCTTGGTCATGGATGCATTTTATTTCAGACTCGTTCCAAATGTTCACCATCCCCTCATTTTGAATCAATTAACATAAAAATATAACTTGATATAATTCATCCATTTAAGATTTCCCACTTTCAACGGTGTAATGAAATGTTGAAAAATGTACATAAAGGTAAATTCTGAAATGAAATGACAGAATGTAGGCAACTGGTGACTATTAGTGTGGTTTCCCAAGCTTGATTCACCATATATATAACTTAACTCAGGACACCTTATGTTGCAACTGCTGTTTGCACACACACACACACACACACACACACACACACACACACACACACACACACACACACACACACACACACAACACACACACTTGATAATCCTTGTGTCAACCTTTACAGCTTCATCTGCAGATGCTTTGCTTGCTTGCTAACAGTTTAGCACCAAGATGCCTAGAAACTCAATGTCTTGTAAAACACTGATCCTGCAAACACTTTGTAACCTTTGATCAAGATCGAGTCAACTGATAATTTACATAGCTGACCACTGCACTCAAACACAGCTGAAAAACAAAAATCCTGACCCAAGGAGCATTTATCTGTGAAGTGCAAAGCATGAGGCTTCTTTCCAGATTTCACTTTGATGCTTACATCTTATTTCAAAACACTGATATACATAATACCTAAATGCTCAGTGCACTTTGGCCTCATGATTGTAACAGTTCCATTTAAAGACCAGGAATCAGATTCAACTTACCCTCTGCTGGTGTGGGTGGCAGCAGGATTTGCAGTGGTCAACATGGTCACCTGCTTTGGATCAGCAGTACCTGGCTCAGACACCTCACATGCGGCTGCCTCACATTTCTCCTCCATGGTCAGGACCGGCTGCTCTGTGTGTTTCATGGACAATCTGTCCGCCTCATTCTGATGTGTAACTGAACTAGAGGTCACCTCAGGGCTCACTGGTTCATCCTTTCCAGATACAGGGTCCAGCTGACTGGTGACGGCAGCAGAACTCTTGTCCCCTGGTTCAGCTTGGCTGCCCACTGGTTCCCACCTGATCCCTAACCAGCTCTTCTGATTTCCTGACACCTTTCACTTGCATTTCCCCTTCACCATGGTCTTGGTAACTCTCTAGCTCAGCTTGGTTGCTCACTGGTTCAGCCTGGTTGCTCACTGGTTCAGCCTGGCTGCTCACTGGTTCAGCCTGGCTGCTCACTGGTTCAGCCTGGTTGCTCACTGGTTCAGCTTGGCTGCTCACCGGTTCAGCCTGGCTGCTCATTGGTTCCACTTTGTTACTTGCCAGATCTTCTAATTTCTTTACAGGTTCCACTTGCAAACTTCGTTCACCACAGTCTGGCCCCTGCGACAAATGAGCCTCCTTGGAGACTGTGTCTGGTTGCAGTGTTGTTGGACTGTCTGTCTTGCAACCCTCATCAGTCTGTGCAGCCTCGTTGTTAATTGATGATGAAGGAGAACCACTCTGTTCAACATGTTCTTCCAGTCTTTGCTGATGAGAACGATCCTGAATCCCACCTGCCAGCAATAACTTTTCATCAGCTTGCGGGTGGAGGTTCACAAAGGCTCCACATGCTTCCTCAGATGTTACAGCTTCTCTATCTGAAGCAGAATGCATGGCTCTTGCTGGACCCAAATCTTGCTGGGAGACATTTTCAGGGTCCACCTGAGAACAATCAGATGCTGGTGGAAGAATCTGGGATGACTCTGAGCCAGACTGAGCAGCATTTCCAGAGTCTGCTATGTGTTCTAACGGTGGCGTATGAGTCATGCTGGCCTTGGATGCCGGTGTTGCAAGTTCCACATTCGGCACCGAGGGATCTGGAGACGGGACCTTCTGGCTGGGTCCAGGGAGTTTCTCCCAGTCACTGCCACTGTCTTCAGCTGCTTCATCTCCGCTCCAGTCATCTGAAAACAGAATTATCAACGTAAGACATTCTTTTTTTTCTGATCCTCCAAGGAGCTGGAAAGACATTCATTTATTTCACAAAAAAATTTGACACCTATTTGCAACACAGAAAATGAACCAGCTGCAGTGAATTGATTCAAGAGCTGCTTTTGTACTAAAAACAGAAGTTTGATGACCCTTTAAAATTCTTCTCTGAGGGTCAGATGACCGGTTAGAAACAATAGCTAGAGGGAGCCCTGATCAATCATAAACACATGTGTCTTTCTCAAGTTTCTAAAAGCAACAAAAAATAGTTGTGCACGTATATCAATTCGAACAACTCATCTTATACATGCGCACACTAATGTATAAAATCTAGGGTTTGAATTTACACTAAACCACAAGCTACTGTCAAGATTCTCAGTCAAAAAAATGGTTAGTATTTACTATCATTATAACCCCACTGCTATCAGCAGCAGCAGCAGCATGACTCTGAACTGTCCCCCTACCTTCCCAACTGAGAGAACTGTCCCCCCTGGACTGCTCGGGCACGCTTCATGAGAGCTTCTTTGCGGGCCTGGTCCAGTTCTATCTGGTGACGTTTGTAGAAATAATGGCGCCAGAAGTCCACATGTGACACACGGGATGGAACCTGTGACATAACAAAATGGTTCACTTTGGCCTGTGTGAAAAGGTTTGTGGGTAAGGTGGGCTTTTGCCCTGTGTTGCGGTGCAGCATCATGCGAGGGTTTTCTGGCACCTATAGTAATGTTCCAGTCTTCAATCCCCCTGACATGGAGCCAACTGTTCAGGAAGTGGTGTGCGGCTCCCTTATAACAAAGAATACTGTGTGATCCCCAGAGAGTCCAGTTGGATATGCTAATAAACAAAAAAAACATTCAACCAATGTTTACACTGAGAATGCATATTATTCAGTAATTCTTCCCTCCCCCAAACAAAAAAAAAAAAAACAAAACAAAATTTTGCTTGTCCAGTATGGATTGCATGGTTGATTCAGCAATCCTGTCTTACTTGCTCCACTTTTTTTTTTTTTTTTCAATTTGCCGAATTCACCGAAGACAAAAAATTAATCAAATTTGTCTTAACCACTAGTAAGAGATTTTTTTTTTTCAGGGTAAGAAAAAAGAATGAACATCTCTCTCAATCCTTGTTTCCTTCTCTTTTCACTCTGATCACACATACCAGCCAAAGACAGTTTTCAGAAAGAACAGTTCAACACATAAGCCATGAGTGCTGTTTCTTACAACCGCACCAGCGCAGAGAACAGTTTGGAAACCAGCGTACCAGCTTTGTGTACAGCCTGCGCACTTCAGCGTTTGACACCAACAGTTCTGACACCTCCCCCTTGGCACTGTCAAGGTCAAAGCTCTCACACCATCGATGGTACGCCTCTGGAGTGCCCTCTGGTTCTCGCAGATATGTCTCCGGGTCCAATTGCATTGCAAGAAGCCTTGTCTGTCATGATACAACAAAACATGATGAATCCATCACCAAGGTAGACTAAGTTGTGTGCATATCAACTACAACCATCTCACCACAAATGAAACGATAGACTCAAGCAAACAACACAACTGTCCCCTCCACAAACCCCTCTCTCCATCTTTTTTCCCGCCAATCAAGCAATTTATCCTTTCATGCAAGAACATACAATGCTTATTAAAGTAAATCAGACATTTGGGGGGTCTGTACACCACAGTGTTTTTAGTAAATCAGACATGTGTGTGTTGGGGGGGGGGGGGGCTGTAATGTATAACTTTGCTTTGTAACCTGTCATGCAACGACCACAGCATCAGCTGTCCTTGAAAGTTCAAAAGATAATTCAAAAACACTGTGCACATGAACAGGTCTATTAACTCCTCATGCATGCTCTGTATTATCACACATGCGCTGTGGAAAAAATATGTACATTTTTCAATCAATCCTACATTTCAGCCATTCTCCTTTCTTTTTTTAAAAAAAACTCATGTTTTGAACAGACACAAGCAACTTTGTATGTTTTGAGAACATCAACAACACAAAACAACTATTATGTATTGAAAAACACATGGAACGCATACACACACAACCAAAATTCTAAAACATACATGTATACACAACTCTCATGGCTTAAAATACACATATGTCTGATTACAAAACTCTTGACTATAATTGCGCACAAGCATATGTATACACTAACAAACACACACATACAAACAACACATATAGCACATGCACTCACGCTATCACACACCTTTGCTCTGTTTTACAGATCAACTAAAGAGGTCACACACACACGCACACGCACACACACACACACACACATTTGTTGTTGACTCGTTCGTCATTTCTTCGCATGGATTCCCCCGTCTCCTCGACAAAGGTGGTCTGTTGTGGCGTGGATGCTGCTGCTTCCACTCATTCTGCAGCTTGGCCTTAATGATGGTCCTGGCTTCAGGGTAGCTGGTAAATCTGTCCATCTGCTCCTTCATAGTGCCCTCCTTTGCCAGGGAGTCAACAGTCTCATTGCCAAGCATGTTGCAGTGGGAAGGAATCCACTGCAGGGTGACTGTGTGATTTGTGCAGAGGGAGGCGAGAGATGAGGACAGATCGCTGAGCTCTGGATCTCTGTTGGACTGAAGGGCCTGCAAGATGGACAAGGCATCAGTCAGGAAGACAACCTTGTGGCTGGCGTAGGGGCTGACCTCGATGTGAGCTGCTGCTGTTTTCAGGGCTTCTGTTTCAGCTCTATAATTTGTGGAGTACAGGCCGGTAGCGAGGCAGATCTTTTTCTTCTCTGCCTCCTGGATATTGAACATAGACTCCTGCCCCTCCATTTTGAATGGCATCCGCTGCAGAGCCGTCGGTGTAGACATGAGTCCAGGACTCTTTGGAAAACTGGGTATAGAGGTGTTCAAGGTGTGAGGGACTTTCTTTCAGGGCCGCTTTGGGAATCTTTGGGGCCAACACACTGGATGAGGGGAGGAGTTTCTTCGCTCCAGGGCAGAACGGCAAGATGCCAGGGTATCACTTTGGGGTCATGGTCAAGGATATCGTGATGTTGCCATTCTAGGATCCTGCTCTGGTGTACAAAGCTTCCTCTCTTCAGCCATCCTTTTGGTGGCCGGGACAGTCTGTCTTTCATGGGGTGGCCTTGCAACCTCTGAAACTTGGCAGCCTGGGTCAGGAGTTTGGCGTCTCTCCGTCCTCAAGGGGCTGGGAGCTCTGTGATGGTTTCAAGCTCCTGAATTGGCTTAGACTTCATGGCTCCTGTGATGATACGGGTTGCTTGATTCTGAATCTTGCTGATCCGTTCAAAATTGGATTTGGCCGTAGTGCTCCATGCAGCCATGCCATACTCCAGCACTGGCCTGACTCTACCAGTGTACAGTCTCCTGAGGGTCGTGTTGTCTGCACCCCGTGTTGTTCCTGCCAGCTTCTTCATCAATCAAGGCAAGACATACTTTGGCTCTCGATTCTGCTTTCTCTGCTTGCTTCTTCCACATCAGGCGTTTGTCGAAGGTGACTCCCAGGTATGTGGGGTTGTTTTCAGCAAGCAGAGTTTGTCCATTGATGGTCAGGTTGGCCTTCTGTTCTTTGGGCGAGTGGCTGAAAACAGTGTAAGTGGGTCTTCTTGGCATAAATTGTTACCAACCACTGTTTTGTCCAGCTTTCGAGAACATTCAGCGCATGCTGTAGCCTGTAGTTGGCAGTTGTGAGGTGTTCTTCCAAGCACCATAGGACAAGAACACACACGTTCATTCCAACATCCAACATGCACACACACACACACACACACACACACACACACACACACACACACACACACATTAATTCCACACACACACTCTAACATTCACACATACCTTTGTTCTGTCATAAATCAACTGAAGAAGCCGTGATAGGGATCTGCCCTTCATCATCAGGCGGAACCACTATGGCTTTGGATATTCCTTCCAGGAAGGTATTTAGTCCCTTGGTCAGCTTTTCCTTGGTTGTTGATGTGTTTTCTGCCTGAGCACAAAAGACCGCACATTTTTTACATGACAGCAGGAACCAATTAAGAGAACTACTCCTCTTAATGCAAGCCTGTGGCTGATGCAACTAAAACAGTTTTAGGTCCATCTCAGAGCAAAGTGTATTCATAACCTCTTCTAGAAAACCATGGGGTAATCACACCTCAGCAAGAACTTTCATGGGAATGTACTGAACTAAATGCAGGAGGGACTTTGACTAAACAATGACATGGATTTAAAGGAATGTATTAAAACTTGAGGAAGTGGGACGGGTGCTGGCTGGGTGGATGGGAGTGGGGTTGGGGTGTGGAAGCCTTTAACCATGTAACAACATCGAGATCTTCTTACCATTCAATCCAACAACAGAAATGTGGTGAAACTTTTGGTTGCATCGCCATCACGAACATCATTAACTATCAGATGAGGTGGAGCTCTAAAAGGGATTGTACTCTGATGGCTTAGGTCAAAGTGTTTCCATCCAAGAAGAGCTTGTATCTATTAATGACTCAGTGATTGACAGTCTTGTGATTTATGGTTGAAAATAATTCCAGTCTTGTGAGTTTGATGGAGCTCATGAAATCTTACTCAAACCTCATACACCCACAATCGATCATCAGAATATTATGAGACCTCTGCAAATAATCTGATATGTGTTCATGTCCTTTCATGAAATTCTGTTCACTGTCTCATAGCTTCAAAGGGTACTATATCCCCATTTCTATTGATAAACACTGCTATTACAAACATTCAAAGTTCTCATGTATGAGTTTGTTTCAAAGACATGTTCCATGTCGACAGATTCGTAGGCTTCTATGGTGGATAGAGATGAGATTTGTTTACATGTAAATGATGGCAGGCAAATCATCTCAGCTTATGCACCTCTTCAAGCACAGGAGTTGCTTGAATAAATCAAGTATGTTGAGGACAATTATGAGACAAACTTGTCTGATGACTGGAAAGATAATTTGATGAAGAAAGGACACTTCGTGCTTTGTTGCGCGTGTTCCTTCAAACATGGCCCCCAAAAAAGGAAAGCAACAGCCACTGAAATTGAGGAAGTGGACATGGGAAAGGGCATGCTTCACTCTCCACCCAAAATTTGAAACATGCTTCCAAAATGGTGCAGTGTGAGGCAACTGTGAGCTTTGAGTGGAGTATTGTCCACTTCTGTCAAAGCAGAACCAGGACATTAGTTGTACAACTTCTGTCAACCACTTTCACTTTTGAGGCACCTTGCCGATGCACAATGTCAGAGCATGATACTCATTTTCCTGCAACCACTTCTACCACCCACCATCACAAAAAAAGTTTACATGAGATTTCAGCGTCATCAATCACTGCCACTTCATCTCTTCTTCTTCCTTTTTTTTTTTTTTTTTATTTCTGCCAGTCCTTCCTCAGTTTCACCTATGCTGAAATTTGTGGCCTTGAAGAGAAGTTGGAGCCATGCTCACTTAAGACAGCTGCAGTAGTTTGAGTGTGTATGGTGCTGACACTACTGTTTTGACTGAGTATGTTCAACGCAATACAAAAGACCTCAAAACACATGGGCAATCATGGGATTGATCTACAAAAAAATATGCAGGAACAACAACAATTTCAAAATGGATAACATGATACACTTCTAGATATTACAAGAAGTATGGATGAAATTTACTGCTTAAACCTGCACAAAAATGGGAAATGTTCCAGCACTGAATGATCAGAACATCAACCACATCACACAATAAGTGTTCTTGATTCTACTAGACTGTCCCAGATTACCTGCAAAGATTCTTTCACTGTCCCAGATTACCTGCAAAGATTCTTTCAAGGTGGCACTTGTAACTTCCACTGCATGACTTGTATCTTTCTGCATAGTGCATCCAAACTCTGCAAGGTCCTTGCGCACCATGTCAAGTGCTGCAGTACTCTGTAAAAGACAGTGTCAGTCTGGTTTGATTGACATACTTTGTGTCACTATCCAATTATAATATGATATGATTATTCTGTAACTAGCACAGTTTGCAATTATGATGACAAATTATGATGCAAAAGCATTGCAGATCTTCTTTAGGCAGGCATAGGTGGGTTTGAACCAATGCTGGGTTGATTTTTTTCTAGCTTAAAAATCCTCTTTGTCCACTGTGCAGAGAATGGTGCCTGGTTCAGTTCATGGACGATTAAAGCAGGAGATGGAGAAGCATGGGCTCTGCCATCCATCGTGTTGAGCCCTACACACAGTAAACCTCTGACAGTTCTGGGCAATAGGCTATGGGAACTTTAATAACCTTTTTCCTTTCTTTATTCTGACCACACCAGATATTTCAAATCTGCTTTGTTGACATTGTTGTTGTTGCTGTTTAATACCCTGTCTCCACAGCAGGGATAGGACTAAGCCAACAGAAAAGAAAGGAAGTCTATGCGCATCTGGGGGCAAGCCCCCTCCCCCCAATCTAGCACATTTTGAGGCATATAAATGTGCAATTCATCAACATTCACAGCAGCCTTGCTTTGCTTCATGATGTCATACACTTACTTGCAACACAGTCTAGGTTATGTAAAAAATTCAAGCACCAAACTTCAAAAACCCTAGCACCATTAACCCTCAATGTACACCAATTCCAACCTTACACAGCTCTGCCATTTTATTCTTAAAAGTCACTGTCCCAAAACTGCTGATGTGATCCTACAAATGGTTATCTGTTTGCAGATAATTTGTGGATAAGATTGCTTTCCATGCACATAGTTTTCTTTTCTTCAGCGAAGGTAAGCACAGGAATGGAGGAAGTAAGATTGGGGTTGCAGTGAAATCTCTAAATCTGACAGAGTCCAACCCCCATCACAGGGAAACCTGGCTTGGTTGGGCCAGGGGGATCTTTAGAGGAAGAACTGTCCTGAAACCCTTGTGGTAGGCGACCCTGTGTGCTATGGCACCAGACAGCTGCAT
Organism: Conus betulinus; assembly: GCA_016801955.1. Classification (NCBI taxonomy): domain Eukaryota; kingdom Metazoa; phylum Mollusca; class Gastropoda; order Neogastropoda; family Conidae; genus Conus; species Conus betulinus. The sequence goes on along the minus strand of JADBJO010002891.1, from coordinate 169,975 downwards.
GACTTAAAAAAAAAGTCATGATACTTCCAAGGGGCATTATTTATGGTCCAGTAAGAAGTGGCCCAAAATATAAGCCCAGGCAGGTTCAAACAACAGCTTAGGATGAGCGCGGTATGGAAAACCATCACCAACAAACATCTGTGACCATGCTGGGATGGGGAGGAAAACTCAAAATAAAACCCTGCACTAAGAGTGCAGGTCAACAAACACAAAACTCTGATGAAACTGGATCACTGGACAGTGGCACGCAACTGGTTGACTCTGAGCTCATTGATCACATGTCAAACGCCAACAATGCAAGATATACTGCCAGCGGAGAGATCTTCGGTTGAAGATTCTTTGTTTTCATACACCTTGATTCAAACTTACCTAACAAGACATTTAAAGGAAACTTTCTTTACATTTTCTTTTTTTCATCTCTGTATGTGATCTACCTTCCATTGTATGTGATCTACAACACTGATACCAGTCAAAAAACACACACACACACACTCACAGATCCATTCTGGAATAAAGTGGTCTCATTAGTTTATGGTATAAGTGTGAGCATATCTGAGCATAAACACAAGCGGACATCCAAGTTTGTGTGTGTGTGTGTGTGTGTGTGTGTGTGTGTGTTTGTGTGTATGTATGTGTGTGTGTGTGTGTGTGTGTGTGTGTGTGCGTGTGTGCGTGAGTGCGTGCGTGCATGCGTGTGTGCGTGCATGCGTGTGTGTGTGAGGGTGTGCATGCGTGCATGTGTGCATGCATAGGGGGGTGTGTGTGTGTGTGTGTGTGTGTGTGTGTGTGTGTGTGCGTGTGAGTGTGTGTGAGTGAGTGAGTGAGTGAGTGAGTGAGTGTGTGTGTGTGTGTGTGTGTGTGTGTGTGTGTGTGTGTGTGTGTGTGTGTGTGTGAGTTTGTATGTGTGTTTGTCTCTGTACGTATGCTGTATGTACGCAGGCCTGTGGTCCGAAACAAATATTCATTACTTTCTCTTTTGCTGTCTGGAGCCATCCTCCCCACCAGTTTCCACAGAAGTCGTTTATCCCACTGAAATATAACCACATATGCACTTTGATCCAGCACTTCATTTCAAATATTACAAACACTAATCATACATACAGTTTGATTCAGCGCATCATTTCAAATACTATCACTATAACCACTGAAACATATCCTCACATACTTTGTTCAATGCATCATTTCAAATACAACAACCACTGAAATATGATCACACACACATTGATTCAACACATCATTTCGAATAATACAATCATTGAAATATGACCACACATACTCCTCAATTCAATGCATCATTCCAAATTCTTCAACTGATCTAAATCATGCCAAGTCTTTTACAATCCTTTGCCATGTGCATGTCTATCCTGGGTACATACATATGCACTTCAACTGCATCCATCCCCTAACCCCCCAACTCCCTCACCACCACCCTGAAGAGCTATTGTCTACAGTCAAGGTGCTATAGGCTAATGGAAAGACAGGAGCCTGATATTGAGTTTCACAGTCACATTGATCTGTCACTGTATCAGTGAAAGTATTACTGAAATTCCCTGACTATCACTGCAGATGTCTGTATCGGAAAGGCCTGGCTGACTAGGACATATGACATTCCATAAAATTATCTTCTTCATCTTTATTGATCACCATGAAAAAAAAATCAGCCTCTTTGGACCTTCATGCTCTGCGCTTTGTGGTGACCTTACTTTCTTTTTTTCTCTTCCAACCCATGTCTGTCATGACTCTAGCACTCCTCTAGCTTCAACACTAACCAGCAAAGCTTCCAAAATTTGTCTGGAACTTGGAAGTGAATAGTGATCATAATTCCCATATCTGTCTGGTCTATTTTCAAAACTTTGTGTAGTAGGCCTAAGAATAGTTAGGGGTGATGAAAGCCCTAACCCCGCAAGCAAATGAAATAAAACCACATGCTGCCAGTTTGAATTTTGACAGCTATTGCAGAAGCAGTGTTTTCATCCTGGTTGTGAAAGTGATCATGTGAAAGCTCTACTAAACATTGTTCATTTGATAGCTACTAACAATATTATCGTCATCAATCCCTCCAAGTTTTCTTTCTTTCTCTTTCTCATTCTCTCTCTCTCTCTCTCTCTCTCACAAGTGTGTGTACCTTAAATATATGTGCACAAGGATGTGTTTGTGTGAGTGTGTGTGTGTGTGTGTGTGTGTGTGTGTGTGTGTGTGTGTGTGTGTGTGTGTGTGTGTGTGTGTGTGCGCGCAATCATAGAACGGTTGTACATGGTACAAGGGCATATGAATGCAGAACCAGAAGGCAAAATCTGTAACATAATCACTGAATTTGATTTAACAAAAGATTTAAAGGTTTCATTTCACTGAATGTTCTCATGTATTTGAAAACTCGGTGAGCAGGGTACTGGTGGTGTTGCCTTTTCACACAGCCTGAGAGTCATGTCACATTAGACGAACCCAAGTCAAAGTCTTCAAACACTTTTCTTCGGATTTCGGAACCGAATCATGTAACCATACTGTAGAATCTGCCTGATAATAATTTTTAAAAAAGTTTTAGAGGTGCACTATACCACCTTTGGTTTCAAACTGAATGAAATGGGATATTCCATTTTCATTCACTTCATATTATGACCACTCACCTGGCCTATGATCAAAATCTTCAAAATGTGTTTCAAAACGGAAGGACTGTGGGCGGTCAATGAAGCAAAATTTATCATCATCATCATCATCCAGTTGAATGCCTCAATCATCATGTTGATTTTCTGCCATTGTAGAACTTTAGAGATGATTCCAGGGTAAGAAAAAAGAACTGTGGATAGAAAGTGAAAGACCTAGATAGTGAGAATAAAACCTAACCCTGACTCCTAAACGTGATTGGGTTTACCTGGCAGGCATACATTTAAAAAAAAAAAAAAAAAAAAAAAAAAAAAAAAAAAAAAATTGGGGGCGAGAGTGGGGAGGGGGGCCAACCTACCTAACTAAACTAACTACTGGGTGGCACTCTGGACTTGAAGGAGTCCAGAGTGTCAGCTGCCACAGTAATACTAGGCAGCTCGTTCCATTCCTGGATACTGTTTGGAAGGAAAGAATACCATCTATAGTCTGTCCTTCACTGCATCTGAACAAGTTGTTTAGGGTGGCAACGTCGTCTTTGTGAGGGGGCGTAGCTGATCTTGTTCATGCTGAATGCAGCCTCGTTGTTCAGGATCTTCCTCAGCATGGTGAGTCGGTTACTTTCCGTTGCTGTTGGAGGGAGGGCCATTTGAGTTCGTCGATCATGCAGGCGACACTCGAGGTGTTGTGGTACCTGTTGATGACAAATCTGGCGGCTCTCCTCTGGCCCGCTTCAATTTTGTTGATGTTTGTTTCATCATGTGGGTCGCATACTGTGCAGGCATACTCCAGTATGGGGGCGTATGAAAGTCTTGTAGGCCATCTCTTTAATTTTTGTGGAGCTCACTTTCAGGTTTCTCCGCAGGAACCCCAAGGCCATACTGACCTTGAGGAGGAGGATGTGTATGTGGGAACCCTATGACAGATCTTTGGTGAGGGTGATTCCGAGATACTTGGCCGAGGTGACATTTGCCAAGGTGTGCCCATGGAGTTTGCACTGATACTGATACTGATTTTTGATTTTTTTTTTTTTTTTTTTTTTTTTTGGTGACGGATAGGGTAACACACTTCCCCAGGTGGAACGCCATATCCCAGCTCTTCTCCCACTGCTCGAGGCGTTGGAGGTCTTCTTGTAGCTGGTGTCGGTCGTGTTCTGTAGCAGAGAGACGATAGACAACGGTATCGTCGGCGAACAGACGTGTTGGTGAGGCGAGTTGCTCCGGTAGGTCGTTGATGTATGCCAGGAAAAGCACTGGCCCAACGACGGATCCCTGTGGAAAGATCCTTAGAAAGAGACGGGGTTAGTTACCGCCAAAGACACAGAGACAAACAAGCACAGGACATAACACAATTCATTTCGACCTTTTGGATCTTCTTCTGGCAAAAACAAATAACACTTAAGACAGTGAAAATGGAGAATAAGAAACCACTTATTTTATCATATTCGGCGCAAGTTCAGAATGTGTTCCTTACACACAAATAATTGGTCGGAAGAGAGAGAGAGAGAGAGAGAGAGAGAGAGAGAGAGAGAGATGTTTGTGACAGATTTAATCAACTACCTTCCAGCCATGGCTTGTGATGTTGTCGTCAGTATAAATGGCCCTCAATTAAAACAAATCATGATCCGTAATAGGTAGTATTATAAAAGGTAAATATTAGTTAATCTTCGCTATCAAAAAATAAAATAAAAACTCATGTAAAAAAAAAATTGTGCCATTGTATTTTTTAATATAGCGGGTATATGAGGGAGTTGTATTAAGGTGAGAATAGTTTATTGAGATTATATGACATGGGAGCACTCTCGGTCACAATATGTGTAAGAGTTATGCCCCTTATTCGTGGTTTTATTTGTGTGGCTCATATCTAAGGTCAGTAACCTAAGGAATGCCAAAGCCCGAAATATTAATGGAAAAATAAAAAAAAAAAAACAATGCCTCGTTGCATGTGTGTGTGAAGTGTGTGTGGTGTGTGTGTGTGTGTGTGTGTGTGTGTGTGCGATGTGTGTGTGTGTGTGTGTGTGTGTTTGCAAATTTCAGCGCATTTGGACGCGCTCGCGTGTGTGTGTGTGTGTGTGTGTGTGTGTGTGTGTGTGTGTGTGTGTGTGTGTGTGTGTGTGTGTTTCATGCGTGCGTGCGTGCGTGCGTGTGTGTGTGTGTGTGTGTGTGTGTGTGTGTGTGTGTGTGTGTGTGTGTGAATTATGTTTTTTTTTTTTAACTGACACACACACAAACACACACACACACACACACACACACACACACACACACACACACACACACACACACACACACACACACACACACACACCAATAGCAATTCTATGCGGAAAGAGACTATAAGAAGCATCCTCGTGGTGACTATACACTCTATGCTTTGGAGTGTACACTGTCCCAGAACCTGAAGGCTGGACACACTGTCTTGCCACTTGACTTAGCCGACCTCATCACGAAGTCACAAAGGGCACAGATGGGGAGAGAGAGGAAAACGAAACAGGATGAGGTCTCCACAGGAACAGCCTGAAGGGACACGCAATTTTAGACTTATTTGTAATGCTGATCAATGTGAATGAAGATGAAGCGATCGATTTTGACATTCTGGTCAGAGACAACATGACAGGGCTGTACTCTCGTGTTTACTTTCTCAATATATTCAGCCCTCCTCCGGTCCCGAGAGATACGGACACCTGGTGCAGTGTTGGCCAGGAAATTCCAGCAATAGTCTTCAACGGTGCGTCCATGAAGTGGATGACACTGGATTGAGCGCCAGCATAGTCTGGTCTTTCTCTCATATGCCCAAGGCACGCTCTCCACTGGGTAGGAGCTGACTGCTGAGAAATCCTGCCAGTGAATGCCAGGATGAGAGCTCCCCTGTCCAGTGTACAATGGCAGCAAAGGTCATACCAAAATGTTTCGGGAGCGTTTGAATATTCCGTTGAATCTTAACAACTTGGACACTTTCCATCTAAATCAACTGACTCTAACACACAAAGTGAGGACATGTTTACGTTCATTGAAATACATCTAATAGAGACGGTTTAGCAGAAATATATTACAGAATTATAAAAAAAAAAACCGAACACACACACACACACACACACACACACACACACACACACACATGGCACGCACGCATGCAAAATGCACGAACACACACACACACACACACACACACACACACACACACACGGAAGCTCCATTTGATACTGAGAAAAAAAAAAAAAAATGAATACCCGTACTGAGTGATGATTCGTGTTTTTTTTTTTTTTCTTTTCTTTCTTTTCTTTCTTTTTTTTTTTTTTTCTAGATTACGGATGCTTTCAGTACAAAATGTCCATTGTCAACTTATCTGACAGTTAGTGGTAAAGACCATTGTTCATCCGCCACTGTCTGATCAGTCATACAATGCCTGGACAATTGCTAATTATAAGATCTATCAATCATTAATGAAATGGCCTACACACGCCAGAGTCCTCACTAAGGGGATTGACGTCATGAAACAACTCTCGATTTCTGGTGAGAAGAGGATTAGAACTCCAAAAGCAATGGCAGAGGCAGCTGTAACACTTCCAGCTGGATCTAATCGATGAGGAACAAAACTCAACCTCACAGAGGCTAAATTTCCCATCTGAGAACGGATGTGCGTTAGTTAAATGGGTAAGACATTGGGTGAAAGAAAGAAAGAAAGAAGAAAAGAAAGAAAGAAAACAAAGCATCCCTTGAGACGCTCAACCCTCCTGGAAGCACTGGTTCAAATGTTGATGCGCCAATACATTGTTGGCAGTAGAAAGGCATCTGGGTGCCATGACTCGAATGCGGCTCGTCTGTTTCAGCGCGTAAACAGTACAGGCTGAAACTTGTCTGTGTGGGGCTTCTTCTCGAAAGACTTGCTGTCAAGCTCTCCCTAGAGTTTATCCCAAGGCTTAGTTCGTTCCGGTTATTATAAGGTTTGATGTTTTGTGTTACTGTGTGCAGACGATCATTACGAAGTCTCCAGATTCCAATATCAATCCTGTTTCTTTGTTCAGTGTGTGGCAGTCTGGACGTGTCCACAAGGTACTCAAAAACGATCACCGGATTTTCCAGATCAACAGAAAATGTCTAGATTTTAACCATTGTTAAGAGAGAATCACTCATGTTTAAATGCCTAAAGTTGACGATTTGCACCGGAGCTTAATCTCACAATAATTATGTGCCATTCATGTACACACCATCATGATGTGAATCATTACAAATGTATGCGGAGACATTCTTTATTTACTTATTCTATCACTCATACAGTTTCAGTTTTAGTTTCATCAGGGTGTCACTGCATGCAGACTAGTCCATGTAAGCATACAGTGCACCACATATGTTAAGCAACGAAACCACAGTGCACAGTGTCTAAAGCTGAATGGAAAAATGAATTAATATTTAGGTTGAAAGCATTTCAGACACGGATGTCGTGGACACAACTTAACAGACGCCTGACCTACGCATTAGTCTAACGCGCTTGTCTAACGCAAAAGACAACAATAACAACCGGATTACAGCTTGACCGATCTGATCCCCAAGGTCCCATGGACTGAACATCAAGGACTGAGGTAGTGGAGTCGCCATTTTAGTCATGCAACGTGGACTATTTGAATGACCGTTGGAGGTCCTTTTTGTTTTTGTGTTTGTGTATATAGGGTTGCATGCATGCAACGTGCAGGTAGCTAGGAGAGGTGTAGGCCCCTACATTGTTTGTTTGTGGTCTTCAACACCACCCCCACCTTTGTTTTTTGTTTAAAAAAAAAAAAAAAAAAAAATTTGAGGTTGAAAAGAATTGGTTTGCGATTGTGCATGTGCGGTTGTGCATGTATATATCATATGTATGCCAAGGCACCCTAAGGTGTGTATATCATTAAGAGTTGTGAACGTGCTTTGCCCCCCCCCCTCCTCTCTCTCTCTCTCTGCCCCTCTCTATAATGGTATGTGTGTGGGGTGGGGAGCGCGCGCGCAAGTGTGTATGTATGTGGTTTGGTATCTTTATTTTTCGGAACTTCATAAATGATATCATGTTGAGTTAAATTTGTTCATTCAGTGGCATTAAGTTCAATGTTTTATGGCTTACATGTTATGAGAGGTAGGCTACAGCTGAAACTTTTGCTGTTTGGCGGTGGGGGGAGAATTACGTCCTTTTTCTGTGGACATTTTACACTATATCTCACATTGTAATTTGTTGAACCATAATTAATGTGCGATATCACTATGATCTTATTTGAAGAAACATTCGAGAGCACTGACGCCAGCTTCGCCCGTAAGCTGAGATAAGAGAAATGAACGCCTTTTTTTCCAAACACAAGATCTTGCAGAAACTGTTGAGATGAAATCAATTCTTCGTCTGCTATTACACCTAAAACACGGTTACTGCTCAAAAAGAGGCATCGTTCAAATGAAGAGTTAGGCAGCGGCCATAGTAAACCCGTGCGTGGGGCGAGCACGGCCCGGTTAAAAAATCCTGCCCGGCTCAACTCCTCTGTGGTGTCATCCATTATGGCTCCAGCTGGCCGCAGTGAAGCTGGGCCGACCCAGAATTTTGTACCCGTCGTTCCGCCGTTGGTGCAAACCGTCCGTTTCACGATTCTCCGGGTAGGCCTCTTGACTTTTCACTGATGTAGGCCTATTCTCTCTTGACAACATGGACGACGAGAAACTCATCAATGCTGTTCGGACCGGAACATTCATTTACACAAAAAGCCAAAGAAATCATATATACAGAGGTGCTGTGTCGGCTGCCTGGGACAGTATTGCAAACGAGGTTGGAGTAAATGGTAAGAGTGCATTGCTCTTCTTTTGAACGAATTGCTCTCTCTCTCTCTCTCTCTCTCTCTCTCGAGCCTGTAGGATGCTGCTAGATCTAGATTCACGGGACCAAAGATTGAAAGAAACTTCACATATCCGCTGTAAACTGTTTACGTTAGGATATGGTTTTGTTTGGACAATTCAAGGTGAAGAAGAAATTATTTCCCTAAAATCATGCAAAAAAGCATTTATTTCTTGATTTCAAGTAGGTGGCAGGAATGGATTTTCATATTAAGAATAGCGATAGATCTAGTACGGATTGTCTATGGCCGCTTTCACGGATCCATTCAGCCGGGCGGGACACGGCCGTCAGAACCATGGCCCACTAGGCCTATGGCTGCCGCCTTAGGCAAAGAAGAGTTGATTGATGCTTCTGGTGAGTGGTTACAACTAAAGATCTAGTTTTGGTGGCGTGTGTGAGTACTAGTTTTGAATTAGACCACACTGATATGATACTGTGACTTACACAGAGAGAGAGAGAGAGAGAGAGAGAGAGAGAGAGAGAGAGAGATCTTTTTAACCAGCATTAATAAACTGCAGGAACTCAACCCCTCTGTCACCTTATGAGGCTTCCCCCGCTCCACTCATCCGCTATCCCATATCCCCGCCCTCTTCTGAATGATTCGAGATGACAACAAATTGGAGGCCGAGGCGAACGGACAGCATTCCACAATGCACACGCAATTCGATTGCTTCCCTTACACTGCCGTCTTCAGCACAGTGCGCCATCGCGGATCCTGCAAGCTGCGGTCTTTGGCGGATGAAGTACGCACGCAAATCAATAGCGAAGTGATGAATCACAAGCTGAACAGCTGGCGGATGCAGGTGTAATGTGTGTGTGTGTGTGTGTGTGTGTGTGTGTGTGTGTGTGTGTGTGCATTTACACTTATGCGTGTGTGCACATGTATATAATAATATGCATACACATACAGACACGCGCGCGTAACAAGCATGCGTGCACACACACACACACACACACACACACACACACACACACACACACACACACACACACATGCACGTATACACACACGTACGCTACTCGTCCATCTAACTCGTCCATTCAAATTCGTAAACTGAATACGAAGACGTATGTGCATGTACACCACTTTCGGAAACTGGAATCTCTCTTTTATAGGCTTAAAGTTAACGCTCTTCGTACAGAATTCCACAGAAATTTACAATGCACTTGTGGAGCAGTCGACAGTTTCAATACTCTGCATTTTTTTTAATTGTTCCTATTTTAACTCATCTCTCTCCAACTTCCGACAAAAAGATTCCCTATACATTTTCCAGAATCTTCACGCCTTTTTTTTTTTACATTGTAAATTCGTTGATGTTAAGCCCAGCTGGCTCGTTTATGTAAATATTTCCAGGTTGTTGTTGTTGTTTTTTTATTTATCTTTTAGATTGTTACATTTACAACAGTACTTTCATTTCAATTGTCAAAGTCACACACACACACACACACACACACACACACACACACACACACACACACACACACACACACACGCGCGCGCGCGCGCGCGCGCGCGCGCACGCACACACATGTACACACACACAGATTACTTTATTTTTGTAACAAAAACATCAAATTATCCCTATAAATCAAGCTGGTTTCCAGAAAGGCAGATCAGCAACAGAACATCTAGTGAAACTCACAACACATGTCAAACAGCAATTCGCAAGACGTAAAAACATCTTGGCAACTTTCTTTGACATAAGGAAAGCGTACGAACAAGTGTGGCATAAACGACTTTTGCATAAACTGAAAACTATTGGAATAAATGGAACCATGTATGATTATATCAAAGTTTTCCTTCAAAGCAGAGTGATTCAAACAAGAATAGAGCGTACATATTTCACCACACTAGAACACTGGAAATGGGTCTCCCACAAGGATCAGTATTATCTCCAATCCTATTTAATATCCTAATTGCAGACATAACCAAAGGCTTGTCCAAAAGACGTAGTTTTAGCACAGTTTGCTGATGACATATGTCTGTGGATGAAAGTGACTATGAAAAGAAAAACCTCATTAAGATTCTTAAATTACATAAAGATTAAATATCAACATGAATTAAACAATATCAGTAGTTTCCTATATGAAAATGGATTGACACTGTCGGCAGAAAAAAACAAATCTAATGCTTTTTAACTCTGGACATGACCCAGACAAACTTCCACAATTTACCTGAATGGATCGGTCTTACAATACGTCAAATCTGTTAAATTCTTAGGAGTATATTTAACATCAAAACTTTCATGGAACCAACATATTGAATATATTTTGAATAAAGCAAGAAAAAATTTAAACTTTCTAAAGATCATAGGCAAACAAAAATGGGGACAAGATAAAGAGAGTTTAACACTCCTGTCTTCTGCTCTTGTGCGGTCTAGATTGATTTTATGCTCAAGAAGTCTTCTTCAGCGCTCCACAGCATCTACTTAATAAGTTACAAAGTGTAGACTGCAAAGCGTATAAACTTGCTCTTGGAGTTCCCACACATACCTGCAATATTGGGACTTACTATGAAATTGGAATTTTACCTTTGAACGAGTTTCGAAAAGTGTCCTCCACCAAATTTGTTTTAAAGAACCTTTCACAAAAAAGTTTCTGCAAATGAAGTATCTCTAAATTCAGATACAGATTTTTGCTAAAAGAGCAAAAGACATAAAATCAGCAAAATCTATTCAGTCATACACATCTACTCTTCTCAAAAAAACGCCAACATCAACCAAAGTAACTCGCACATTATTTCCTTTCCAACAGCCTCGTTTTCATTCAACGCCTTCTTTCTTGCGCTGAACACAGAAGCGATCAAAGCTAAGTGCATTTTCGTTATTTGTTTCATGTTTGTTGCACCTGAAGAAGACCTAAGAGGTTGAAACGCGTTGTGGTTTGTCTTGTGACTCGTTTGTCCACGTTTCTTTCTCTAGGCGGTTCGCTGACATTTATTTAAGATTTGTTTAGATTTCCGCCTGCAGTCGTTTCAACTTTGCAACCAAAGTAAAATAGCTGGCAATCCGTCCTTTCCACCAATTCCCAAATGGGAACAAACCAAAGCAAATTATGACACAAACTATACTAAACTGAACAAAAACGATCCACCATATCTTTTAAAAAAATTATAAATTCTCATATGGAAAATCAATATAAGGACATCTTCAAATTTTTACAGATGGTTCAGTGTTAGAGATGACCAAAGAACAGGAGCAGCTTTTATAATACCAAAATTAAAAGTGGAGGAATTATATTATCTTGGCAAACACTTATCAATATTTACTGCAGAATTAGTTGCTATTTTAATGTCCCTAAAGTATGTTTTAAATTCTTCCATAGAAAATTGTCCACTTTTACTGTGCAGTGACTCAAAGTCAGCCCTTTCTGCCTTACAGGCTTTAAATCCAAAGATCCGCTGTGAGACTATTACAGAAATTAATTACGTGACACATCTCCTATCAGTGAAAAGAATAAATGTGACTTTCTGTTGGGTGCCCTCTCATTGTGGAATTTCAACAAACGAGAAAGTTGATCAAGCTGCTCGAAGAGCAGCTCGCAATATTGAAGGAACGACTACTCTGAACATTCCGCTAGAGACCTATCAGAATGTTATACTTTAATTACTAGAGCATCCTCTTAACAGTTTCAAGAGATTATTGGAAGACACAAAGATAGCCAATATTATCACAACTGTATACAACCAAATCCCGACATCCACCCCAAGACTCAGTTAGACAAATTTGAAAATACGACATCGAGAGAGAGAGAGTAGTAACTTTAATTCATAGGATGCGTTTAAATTCACTTCGAACCAAATACAGTAAAAATGTTACATGTATGTGTGGGGAAACTATAAGTGTACGTCACCTATTACTAGACTGTCCAAGAGTAAAGAATACAGTGCTCAAGGCTGATTCTAATGTTTCACATAATAGATCGACTCCACTGACTTTACCAAAAATTTTAAATAATTATGTTTTGCTTGTTCGTTATGCACATATTTATCACGCAGTCCAGTAGGAATTTATCTTTAACTTTCAACAACCTCTCATACACAGAAAGAAATTTACACAATCCGTCTGAAATCACTTAAGTGGGAAGACGTTAAATTGAAGAACAACAACACACACACACACACATACACACTCTCTGTCTCTGTCTCTCTGTCTCTCTCTCTCTCTCTCTCTCTGTCTCTCTCTCTCTCTCTCTCTCTCTCTCTCTCTCTCTCTCTCTCTCTCTCGTACGTTGGCCTATACTAGCATTTTGCATACACTATTTCCATTTCTCTCATCCACTCATTTCTGCATTATTTTGTCTAATATCACTTAAAGTGAACAGACGTTTAACAATTAATTCTTCTCATCTAACGTCACTTGCACATATAGACCTCTTTTATGCCGTTATCATCAAAGCGCCGTAATCTTGCCTGGTTTGGGCATGTATCTGACCATGACTCCTTTTTCAAGACCATTATACTGGGTACAGCGGAGACTGGACTTGATCCCGTTATGAATTCCGGTTCCAGACCATTCTGCAACATTCAATGGAGAGTGGACCTCGGTCTCGCCTCGCTTTCTGCCCAGGATAACCCTAGAGATTTTGTATGATCCAACCATTACTGACATTGCAGTTGTAATTGCTCAATCTGAAGTTGCCAAATTGTCATGAGGATGCAAAACTTCAGTGCTGGGGGTATGTATTTGAAGTTCTGTGTATGTATGTAAGAATTAATGAGGAGAAGTGAATACCTGTTTTCATTCGTTTATCGTCTAACATCACAGGTGATGTAGAGGCAATAAATACAACCACGGAACTGATTATTTTACAGAATTTAGCGGAGAGGGGACATTAATCTCGCCACGACTCACTGTCCAAGACCATTCTCCATGATTTAGTGGCGAGTGGACATCGATCTCATCGTGAGTGTCAGACCAAGACCATTCTAGCTTTTTACAGGGTGCAGTGGATGATGGACACCCAAAAGGTCGACCAGAGAAGTCCAGAACAGTCAACATTAGGCACTGGAGAAGTTACAGCACCTCCCTCCTATCGCACATGACAGAGAACAGAAGGCTATAAGGATGTCTGACTGTCCAGACGGTGGATCTAGTGAAATGCATAATGTTGACGTCAGTCTTGACATTTACGTCATCTGTAGCTCATAGGTGACATGTGATGTCATGTTTTGGGGCGGTCTGTCTGTGTAGTGTCTGATGTTCTGTCAGGTGACGGCAGGGGAATGCTATTACCATGCATAATGACGCTGTTCTGCCGGGACTGCTACATCACAGCTTCATTAAATGCCAACCCTGCACGCAGATGTAGGACCAAATACGGTCTGCAGTCCTCCGACCGTGAGCAGCTTACCCCTGAACACAGCCATAATGTTGCAACCAGTAAAGATGTCCAGATGCGACATCATGGCGGGTTTAGAGAGATTCCACATGAATTTGGAAAATATGTCATATGAGAGGTTGCGGTGTTACACGCTATAAATGCCACCAAGCTACCAAGGGAAATAATTTCGTAGGGCTGTGAATAGGGAGCCCAAGTCAAAACCACGTCAGATAACTCTCTCCTTTGAAGGGAATATTATTGTATACTTTTTCGGTCGGATTCGTTTGAACAATTCTAGTGTCAATTTGTGTGTTTTATTTAGACAGCATTTAGAGAGCAGCAATGAAGTGTTTACTTAATAAATTCACTGCAATCCTCGGCACAAAGGAAACACAAGGGAAAGAAATCAGTTCGAAGGCGAGTGAGGGGCGTGTTACACTATGCAGGTGGGCCGAAATGTCCATTCTTTAGAACATTTTGGCCGCTTAGGCCTTTTTAGCTCTCTCATGGCCGTAATGTCTACATTATTCAATCCACTTTACATCATCACAGATTATCTGATTGTGTGTCTGATTGTGTGTGTGTGTGTGTGTGTGTGTGTCACTGGATGAGTCACTGGATGGTCTGTATTTCAAAAGCTTTAGCGTGGATATTAGCCCGATCTGGAAGAATGGCTGCATCCCTGACAAAAACTGGGATTATAAGGCGTTCCCGGGTCACCGGGTCAAAGGGATGAAGGTCACATTAAGTTTAATTACAAGAGCACTTTTTTATACTGTAAAACAAATAAATAAATATACAAAAACTTTAGCATGGTTGTTAGTTTTTGTATATGTGTGTGGGCTAGTTGTAATTTATTATACTTTATCATCATCACCACGCGAGTCAGGTTTCCAGGTCAAAGATTAAGGTCATGTCGGCCATGCTGATTTTCAGTTTGGTCACAAACCCGGCTTTTACTTTAGCACTTCGGCACCTATCTTTACCACACCTAGTAAGGTAAGGTAATGTTGTTTATAGTCCAGCCGACCGCAAAGGGCCATATCAGGGCTCTCGCCGTGTTGAAAGTCAACTCACATGTCATTCATTCATACAACTCTTTAAAATACATCTTCTGAAAACACACGCGAAATTTGTTTGAAAATCTTTCCACTACAAATCTCAGATTTGATGACAAATGTTGATCTTCTTTCAATAATTCAAAGATCGCA
>JADBJO010002891.1:130000-135000 GCA_016801955.1 Conus betulinus | reverse complement strand
TTTCCCGTACCGAACAACGACCAAAGACTGTAAATTCTGTAATGGTCCATTCGCGTATGCGTGTGTGTGTGTGTGTGTGTGTGTGTGTGTGTGTGTGTGTGTGTGTGTGTGTGTGTGTAATACCAAAGACTGTAAATTCTATAACGGTTCATTGGTGTATGTGTGTGTGTGTGTGTGTGTGTGTGTGTGTGTGTGTGTGTCTGTGTGTCTGTGCGTGTGTGTGTCTGTGCGTGCACGTGAGTATGTGTGTGTGTGTGTGTGTGTGTGTGTGTGTGTGTGTGTGTGTGTGTGTGTGTGAGAGACCAAAGACTGTAAATTCTATCATGGGCCATTAATGTGTGTGTGTGTGTGTGTGTGTGTGTGTGTGTGTGTGTGTGTGTGTGCGTACGTGCGTGCATGTGCGCACGCGAGCGTGTGTGTGTGTGTGTGTGTGTGTGTGTGTGTGTGTGTGTGTGTGTGTGTGCTTATTATGCATACTTTATGTCTCTTACTAATCATATCCCCTCTTTTCCTTCTCTCCTCACTCCTCTTCCATCCCTTTTTATTCCCTCCCTCTTTCCATCTCTCCCGTCACCTCCTTCCCCAATTTGCTGCTCTGTGTGCCTGCCTGTACTCATACAATGTGCATCTGTTATCGATCTGTACGTGTCTGTCTGTCTGTCAGCCGGAGTGTCTGTCTGTCTGTCTCTCTCCTTGTAAGCGTGTGTGTGTGTGTGTGTGTGTGTGTGTGTGTGTGTGTGTGTGTGTTGTAACACAGAGTCCGCTGTGACTGCGTAGACACTCGACGTTGATCAGTGGCTGCCTTTTGTTGCTCTTAGATGTTTCTGTTCTTTTTCTTTTTGTAGAGGAGTGGCTCTTGCCTGTCAAGATATGGAATAGAACAATAGAGTGTGTCTCGTGCATCTTTTTTTTTGTTGTTGTTGATATGATGTGTCAAGATATTGTTTTTGGAAGTAACTTGACCTATGTGAATAGAAACAGTTGGACACGAGAAAAATGTTCTTTTAGCACACACACACACACACACACACACACACACACACACACACACACACACACACACACACACACACACATAAACGCGCGCGCGCGCCCCAGATAGTTGCTAGGCCCCGTTAAACCGAGCTTTGTGCGCGTTCGTCAATGGTTTGTTTGTTGACACTTATTTATTTGTCAGTTTCTTTTTCCAGATAATGCTCGCAATCAGCCCCCCCCCCCCCCGGACTCACACACCTTTTTTTTTTTAACCTCTTAGCTTAATGCCTTAGTGATATTCTCTTGCACCGGAGCTTTGAAGACTTCACGAGAGGGAACTCGGATGAAGTTGGTTGATTTCTTCCCCCGGGTCTTTTACCAAAACTCTTCCGCTGTGCTGCGACGCGTTGACACTACGGATTTTCCGGTCACCTATACACTGATTCGGCAGAGAGACCTCCAGGCTAGCAACCTCCCCCCCCCCCCCCCCCTCCCCCTTTCTCACCCTTTTTGTGGGAAGTATCAATTGCCGCCAAGTTAATGTCCTCTTCCTTTCAGGTGGGCTACATCTCTGCATGGCCTCTTTGGTTGTAGGAGCTGTCGAAACACACTCGTGGAGTGTTGTAGCCTCTACTTCCGCCAAGGCAAATATCCCTCTCTTTCCTCCTCCTCAGGGGGGCTCATGGCAGATATCAAGTTTCAGAAGGAACCGGCTGAAAGTGTGCCGCTCAGTAAGTGCTTCCTTACACAAACAGACAAACGTAACCGGATAGGGACAGACAGACAGACAGACAGACGGTCACAGACACAGAGAGGTAGAGGGACAGGCAGGTAAACAGTCAGTCAGTCAGTCACAGACACACAGACATTCATGCACACACACACACACACACACACACACACACACACACAACACACACACGGAGAGAGAGAGAGAGAGAGAGAGAGAGAGAGACCGAGAGAGAGAGAGAGAGAGGAGAGAGATGAGAGAGAGAGACATACACACTGTGTGTGTGTTAAAACGCCACGGCGGTATGATTGGCAGTTGTTGGTGACGATGGGTGGGGGCGTTCTTTCCCTGGGATTTTGTCTGTTTTCAAGCAGATCTTTACACCACCATCACACCCCCCCCCCTTCCCACCAAGCACAGTGGCATGGTAGTACTTGTATGCATCAGACCTCTTCAACATCACAGAAGAAACGGTACATGACAGAACACGACAGAGAGAAATTTGAAAAATGTATGATTTAAGAAGTAGGAGGGGTGGCTGGGTGGGAGGGGGACGGGGGAGAAAGAAAGAGAGAAAGAAAGAAAGAAAGAAAGATAGATAGATAGATAGATATAGATAATCGATCGAAAAAGGAGAAGAAGGAATATGAAGAAGGAGAAGAAGAGGAGGGGGAGAAGGGGGGGGAAGGGAAAGAAAGAAAGAAAGATAGATGTAGAAGGAAAGAAAGGAGAGGAATATTAGAGAAGAAGGAAGGGGGGGGGGGGGGGGGGGGGGAGGGGAAGAAAAAAAGAAAGATAGATAGTTAGAAAATGGAAAGGGGAGGGATATGAAGAAGAAGGGAAGAAGAAGAGGATAGGAAAGGGAGAACGAATAGAAACAAGACTGATCAACAGTGGGCATGAATTAGCATTGGAAGTGTGGGTCAGACCAATTCTTCCTAATGAAGCTTCCACCTGGAAACATGGACTTTTGCCGAGTGAACTGTCGCCGAAATAGGGTGGGGTGAGGGTAGTTTTTAGCATATGGGGGGGGGGGGGGGGGGGGGGGGGGTGGGGGGGTGGGGGGGGGGGGGGGGGGGGGGGGGGGGGGGGGGGGTGGGGGGGGGGGGGGGGGGGGGGGGGGGGGGGGGGGGGGGGGGGGGGTGGGGGGGGGGGGTAGTGCAATCATTAACCCTGTCTGTGTCTGTCTGTCTGTGTCTGCCTATCTGCACACACTCCCCCCCTCCCCGTTCCACTCCCTCACACAACTAGGGTGGGGTGAGGGTAGTTTTTAGCAGAGGGGGGGGGGGGGGGGGGTAGTGCAATCATTAACCCTGTCTGTGTCTGTCTGTCTGTGTCTGCCTGTCTGCACCCCCCGTTCCACTCCCCTCACATAACTAGGGTGGGGTGAGGGTAGTTTTTAGCAGAGGGGGTGGGGTGGGGGGGGGGTTGGGGGTGCAGATATCATTAACCCTGTCTGTGTCTGTCTGTCTCTGTCTGTCTCTCTGTCTCCCTCCCCTCTCCCTCCTCTCACACACTCACACACACACACACACACACACACACACACACACACACACACACACACACACAACACACAACACACACACACACACACACACACACACACACACATGATTGTAATATCCTATTACTAAATGCGCGCATTAAAAGTAAGCTACAGTGATTAGATCACCTCTCTTTTTCTTTTTTTCGGGGACACACACACACCACACACACACGCGCGCGCGCGCGCGCGCACGTACGCACGTACGCACGCACGCATGCATGCACGCACGCGCACCACTCCAGCGTAACACAATTGAACAGCTCATTCGTGCACGAGCGAAAGTGAATGATTATGAATATGACAGACGTTCATTAAAGACAGGTCACGGTCACGTTGATCTCTCAGGATGGGCAGAAAAACTCCCCGCTTTGCATTTACCTCCGGACCAGTTATGATCCTCAGCGAAAATGCAGTTTCTCATTTGACGAAAATACCACACGCCGAAAATCCAAACGGCGGAAATTCACTCGACGATAGTGGAACGCTCGCCTTGGCCCACGCTTTGTGGGTGGCGGCCATCATTCCGCCTTTGAATGGCCTGGACTGGGAGGCCTTGTCAGGTGCGAAGCCTGAAGGGCCAGTAGTTACAGAATGTTCACAGTGATCGCCTCACTGGGAGAAGCCGCAGTTTTGAGTCGTCTTCTGTGTGCAGAGGACTTCGGCACAGGCGGTGGATCACCTGTCAAAGGAGAAAATTGTGTCAGTGTGACACGGTGGGCGTGGCATTGAGTCGAACTGCTCCACGTGAAGTGTTCGATATTTTTTTGTCGAACTCCATTCTTGAGGCAGCCATTTTCCTGACTCCTTTCCTGTACTGTCCCTCTGTCTCTGTCTCTCTCTCTCCTCTCTCTCTCTCTCTCTCCCCTCTCTCCTCTCTCTCTCTCCTCTCTTGCTGCCTCTGTCTGTGCTCTTTTTTGTCTTAATCTGATTTTGTTTCACTCTTTTTTCTGTATTTTTTTTATTCGTCATTTGCATGCATTTTGTAAACACAAGAACGCAGAGAAAAGAAATAAACAAACGAAAGGCTTAATGATTCAAACTATTATGCTTTAGTTTACAGACGAAGGGTAAGAACGAAAGGTCGAACTCGGAGCACGAAGCTGGCAGATTTTTGTGATCGACACAGACTTTGTGCGCCTGTCAGTGCATGCAGTGTCTGTCTCCACACACAAGTGTCCTTTTACAACCCGTGGGATTTTCTTTAACACCATCTTTCATAAGACTTACTGCACGGGCGCAGCGGGAGGAATGGGTGGGGGGTAGGCACAGAGCGGTAACGATGTCGGAGTGAAGAGAGCTGTTTGAAAGTCGATGAGGGGTGTGGGGGAGGGTGGGGGGGGGGGGGGAAGAAGAGCTGTTGGGGGGGGGGGGGGGGTGTTGGGGGGGGGGGGGGGGGGGGTGAGGTGAGGAAAGGAATGGTGAACACCCACGTTTGGTCATCGGGTCTCGGCGCTACCCGACTGAAAATGTGCGGTTGCCGTAGTTTATTGTGGGCTTAAAATACGCTCAGAATGGTGTTGATACGAGGCTCAAATATTTAAAGATCTCATGCTCATAATGTGTGGGTGAGAGCTGTATACCCGCTTGAGAATGGGGCTGATGAACACGTCAAACACTGTCATTGTGCCTGGGACGGGTCCTACGAAGCACTTTAGAAATGGAGCATATATGTACTGAGCTAATACTGCGTGTATCTGTGACACGGCTGAACCGGCGGGGCTGAGGGTACACGCCTCACACTATCCT
>JADBJO010002891.1:112500-120000 GCA_016801955.1 Conus betulinus | reverse complement strand
ACTGAATGACACGCGAAACGACTGGACGTAGCGCCGTAGCACCAGCAGCAGCTCTTCAGTCGGCTCTACCCAGGTAGGTAGGCCGTTGTGTAAACGAGAATGCGGATTGTAAAGCGCTTAGAGCTTGGTCTCGTGCCGAGGATAGGCGCTATATATGTAATAATAATAATAATAATAATAATAATGATAATAATGATGATATGATAATAATAATGATAATAATAATAATAATAATGATGATGATGATAATAATAATAATAATAATAACAACAATATACTCCTCGGTGTCCATTTTCTTGTAAATCAAATCCAAGGCATTCGTTGCCATATTTCGGGAAAGCTTTTCACTGTTTTTGATCGAGTCGATCGCTAGACTGTTTGCACTTTGTGTTTTTGTTGTTGTTCTAGTTGTTCTTGAAGTTGTTGTTGTAGTTTTGTTGTTGTTGCTGCTGCTGTTGATGTTATGCCCAACCCCGAGATCTCACGAGACTTCCAACACACATATAGCTCTAGCTCCAGATCAGCCCTATTATAGAAATCAGCAACGTCACGTCGTCCCGTCGACAAGCATAGTTGCTGTCTTCCTTGCGCAAGAAACAATGCATTCATCTCCGTTTAGTCTGCGTTCTTCCGTGATAAAAAGAACTGAACAGAAAAGAAACCTTGTGAGTTATTGCACGGTATACCGGGGCCTTTTGTTTTTCAAAAAATACGGTTTGTTGTAAACGCCCATTCACACGGGTGTCTTCTCGCAAAGCAATTAATAATCACAAAAAAATTTTCTCTCTCTCTCTCAGAGTCTGTGTGTGTGTGTGTGTGTGTGTGTGTGTGTGTGTGTGTGTGTGTGTGTGGTCTCTGTCTGTCTGTCTGTGCGTGCGTGCGTGCTTCGTCAAACGTGAAACTATAGTTCTTATATAAGTATATTTTCGTATATTTTCTCAAACGTGAAAATGTAGTTCTTATCAGTCCTTTTATCCATCTATCTATCTAGACAGATCGGTCGATAGGCATGAACTACATTTTCACGTTTGACGAAGCTCGCACATTTTCTTTCATGTTTGCTGATTACCTTTTTTTCCCCTGATGAGAATGAGAATGTAGAAAACGTCCAGAATGAGCAAAAATGTAACATTTTTGTTGTTGAGGACAAAACAAATAAACAAGAGAGAAACAAAATCGATTTTCAGCGTTGGCAGACGAAGAAAAACAAGATAGTAGCTGGTACATCAGTCTTAATTTACAAAAACTTTTTTTTTCATCGAGCTATAAACATCACCGTCACATGCATGCTAACACGTTTATTTATGTGTTATTAGGAATACGGAATATGTATACATATAGCCCACACAGAGCACATCTGTTACCTACCGCTCTTAACTCCCATACTTACATGTATGCATGTATGCGTGAGCATATGTGTGTGTATGTGTATGCGCGCAAGCGTGTGTGTGTATGCATGTGTGTATGTACGTGTGTGTGTGTGTGTGTGTGTGTGTGTGTGTGTGTGTGTGTGTGTGTGTGTGTGTGTGTGTGTGTGTGTGTGTGTGTGTGTTTGTGGGCGCACGGGTGTATGCATGTGTGCCTGTGTGCGTATGTGTGTGTGTTTCTGAATCTCTCTCTCTCTCTGTCTCTCTGTCTGTCTCTTCTTAGTCTCTATTTCTGTCATTGTCTGTGTCTCTGTCTCTCTGTTTGTTTGTCTGTCTGTCTATCCATCTTTCTGTCTCTGTTGTGTGTGTGTGTGTGTGTGTGTGTGTGTGTGTGTGTGTGTTGTGTGTGTACGTGTGTGTGTGTGTGTGTGTGTGTGTGGTGTGTGTGTGTGCTGGCTTAGTGGCCTAATGGACTTGTCTTGGAAGTGAGGAGGTTCTATAGTCAGCGGTTCGAGTCTCCTGCCCCCCCCCCCCCCCCCCTTTCCCCTCCTCTTCACCATCCATTCCCGTCAGTGGATAGCAAACCGAAATCCAGTGAGTAGCAGGCTCATGTTAAAGAACCCACGGAAGCGGATGTAGGGACAACTTTTGCCAGGTGTAAGTAATGAGGTGCGCGTGCGCGGGCTGGCGCACACACACACACACACACACACACACACACACACACACACACACACGTTTGTGCGCGCGCGTGCACGCCCACCCACGAACACCCACATTCACACACCCACATATGCACGCATGCATACACGCACACATCCACACACACACACACACAGACACACACACACACACACGCCTATGCACACACATACACACACATACGCACACAGGCACACATGCATACACCCGTGCGCCCACAAACGCGCACACACACACACACACACACACACACACACACACACACACACACACACACACACGTACATACACACATGCATACACACACACACGCTTGCGCGCATACACATACACACACATATGCTCACGCATACATGCATACATGTAAGTGGTCATGTGTCCACACACACACACACGCACACACACACACACACACACACACACACACACACACACACACACACACACACACACACACACACAGCAGCCACAGAGGCGCGTGCGCGCGCGCTATCTCCAGGTTTTATTTGTTCTCTCTCTCTCTCTCTCTCTCTCTCTCTCTCTCTCTCTCTCTCTCTCTCTAATCACTCTATCTCCCTCCCTCCCTGCCTTTCTCCCTTCCTCCCCCCACGCCACCTGCCCTCAGGGCGCCGTTGACAGGCCAGCAGGACGGCTGGCTGGACAACGCCCTGTTGCGGTCATCGTGGCGTGAAGCGTTCCCCCCTGTCACCAGCCGTACAAGCGTCGCTGATTTCGCTGACCCGGGAGGCGGCGGCGAGGAATGGATGGAGGGAGGAAGGGAGGGAGAGAGGGAGGAGGCGAGGAATGGATGGAGGGGGGAGGAAGGGAGAGAGGGGGAGGAGACGAGGAATGGATGGAGGGAGGAAGGGAGAGAGAGGAGGAGGCGAGGAATGGATGGAGGGGGAGGAAGGGAGAGAGGGAGGAGGCGAGGAATGGATGGAGGGAGGAAGAGAGAGAGAGGGAGGAGGACGAGGAATGGATGGAGGGAGGAAGGGAGAGAGGGAAGAGACGAGGAATGGATGGAGGGAGGAGGAGGGAGAGAGGGAGGAGACGAGGAATGGATGGAGGGAGGAGGGAGAGAGGGAGGAGACGAGGAATGGATGGAGCGAGGAAGGGAGAGAGGGAGGAGGCGAGGAATGGATGGAGGGAGGAAGGGAGAGAGAGGAGGAGACGAGGAATGGATGGAGGGAGGAAGGGGAGAGAGGGGGAGGAGGCGAGGAATGGATGGAGGGAGGAAGGGAGAGAGGGAGGAGGCGAGGAATGGATGGAGGGAGGAAGGGAGAGAGAGGAGGAGGCGAGGAAATGAATGGATGGAGGGAGGAAGGGAGAGAGAGGAGGAGGAGGGATGAGGAATGGAGGAGGGAGGAAGGGAGAGAGGGGAGGAGGCGAGGAATGGATGGAGGGAGGAAGGGAGAGAGGGGAGGAGGCGAGGAATGGAGGAGGGGGAGGAAGGGAGAGAGGGAGGAGAGGAGGAAGGTAGGGAGGGAGGGAGGAGGGAGGGAGAGAGAGAGGAGGAGGAGAGGGGAATGGAGGGAGGGAGGAAGGGAGGAGAGAGGAGGAGGCGAGGAATGGATGGAGGGAGGGAGGAAGGGAGAGAGGGAGGAGGAGGCGAGGAATGGATGATGGAGGGAGAGAAGACAGAGAGGGGAGGAGGCGAGGAATGGATGGAGGGAGGAAGGGAGGAGAGAGGAGGGAGGAGACGAGGAATGGATGGAGGGGGGAAGGGAGAGAGGGAGGAGACGAGGAATGGATGGATGGAGGGATGGAGAGGGAGGAGAGAGGAGGAGAGAGGGAGGAGGGGAGAGAGGGAGGAGGGAGGGAGGAGGGAGGGAGGAAGGGAGAGAGGGAGGGAGAGGAATGGAGGGAGGGAGGAAGGGAGAGAGGGAGGAGAGGAGGATGGAGGAATGGAGGGAGGGAGGAAGGGAGAGAGGGAGGAGGCGAGGAATGGATGGAGGGAGGAAGGGAGAGAGGGAGGAGGCGAGGAATGGATGGAGGGAGGAAGGGAGAGAGGGAGGAGAGAGGAATGGATGGAGGGAGGAAGGGAGAGAGGGAGGAGAGAGGAGGAATGGAGGGAGGGAGGAAGGGAGAGAGGGAGGAGGCGAGGAATGGAGGGAGGGGAGAGGAATGGATGGAGGGAGGAAGGAGGAGAGAGGGAGGAGACGAGGAATGGAGGGAGGGAATGGAGAGGAGGACAGAGAGAGGGGAGGAGAGAGACGAGGAATGGATGGGGAGGGGGAAGGGAGAGAGGGAGGAGACGAGGAATGGATGGAGGGGAGGGAGGAGAGAGGGGAGGAGATGAGAAATGGAGGGAGGGAGGAAGGGAGAGAGGGAGGAGACGAGGAAATGGAGGGGAGGGAGGAAGGGAGAGAGAGGGAGGAGACGAGGAATGGATGGAGCGAGGAAGGGAGAGAGGGAGGAGACGAGGAATGGATGGAGGGAGGAAGGGAGAGAGGGAGGAGACGAGGAATGGATGGAGGGAGGAAGGGAGGAGAGGGAGGAGACGAGGAATGGATGGAGGGAGGAAGGGAGAGAGGGAGGAGACGAGGAATGGATGGAGGGAGGAAGGGAGAGAGGGAGGAGGAGAGAGGAGGAGACGAGGAATGGAGGAGCGAGGAAGGGAGAGAGGGAGGAGACGAGGAATGGATGGAGGGAGGAAGGGAGAGAGGGAGGAGACGAGGAATGGATGGAGCGAGGAAGGGAGAGAGGGAGGGAGGAGACGAGGAATGGATGGAGGGAGGAAGGGAGAGAGGGAGGAGACGAGGAATGGATGGAGGGAGGAAGGGAGAGAGGGAGGAGGCGAGGAATGGATGGAGGGAGGAGGAGGGAGAGAGGGAGGAGGCGAGGAATGGATGGAGGGAGGAAGGGAGAGAGGAGGAGGCGAGGAATGAGGAATGGAGGAGGGAGGAAGGAAGGGAGAGAGGGAGGAGGCGAGGAATGGATGGAGGGAGGAGGGGGAGAGAGGGAGGAGACGAGGAATGGATGGAGGGAGGAAGGGAGAGAGGGAGGAGACGAGGAATGGATGGAGGGAGGAAGGGAGAGAGGAGGGAGGAGACGAGGAATGGATGGAGGGAGGAAGGGGAGAGAGGGGGAGGAGACGAGGAATGGAGGGAGGGAGGGAGGGAGGGAGAGGAGAGAGGGAGGAGGAGGGACGAAGAATGGAGGGAGGGAGGAAGGGAGAGAGGGAGGAGAGGAGACGAGGAATGGAGGGAGGGAGGATGGGAGAGAGGGAGGAGACGAGGAATGGAGGAGGGAGGAAGGGAGGAGAGAGGGAGGAGACGAGGAATGGATGGAGGGAGGAAGGGAGAGAGGGAGGAGACGAGGAATGGAGGGAGGGAGGGAGGAGGGGAGAGGGGAGAGAGGGAGGAGATGAGGAATGGAGGGAGGGAGGATGGGAGAGAGGGAGGAGATGAGGAATGGAGGGAGGGAGGAAGGGAGAGAGGGAGGAGACGAGGAATGGATGGAGGGAGGAAGGGAGAGAGGGAGGAGACGAGGAATGGATGGAGGAGGAAGGGAAGAGAGAGGGAGGAGACGAACAATGGAGGGAGGGCGGAAGGGAGAGAGGGAGGAGAGGACGAACAATGGAGGGAGGGCGGAAGGGAAGGGAACGAGGGAGAGAGGGAGAGAGGGAGGGGAGGACGAGGAATGGAATGGAGGGAGGAGGCGAGGGAGGAGGCGAACGAGGGAGAGAGGGAGGAGAAAATGCTGTGTGGACAACAAATCATCATCCTAATCTTTTGTCATCGTCATCTGCATCTTTCTCTGTCAAGCGCAGTACATCCGGAAATGTTGAATTAAGCACGGCGTGCGCCTTGATTTGGGGACTGATGTAAGAAACGTAAGTTATTGCTGCTCTTGGCTGCACAGGAGGAAAGCGAGCTATGTGATGGAGGATTGTGACGACATCTTCGTTTTGAGTGTCGCCCGTTTGTCAAAGGTTTCGTTATGTTACGTTCACGTCAAAAACTCATCAAAGATTATATAGCAGACGTGAATTACCATCGCAGGAGAGTTGGGGTGGGGGGGGGGGGCCCTATCTCTCGCGCAACACCGATATCGCCAGAGGGAGGCAGGCAGTGAAAAGGGTACTTAGTTTGCTTGGCACCAGCGGGGTTCGAACTCGCAATATCTGACTGCGACCATTGGGTGCTCGACTGCTGAGCCTGCTGAAATGCTGGCTGACTTGCTGGCCTGGTTTTGACAGAGACCACGGAAAGCCAGGGGACAGGCATCTCTTCAGAATGTCAGAAATCTCATCAAGTGTTAGCACAGTGTGACTGTTTGGGAGGGTTGGTAGGTGGGTGGGGGACAAACCAACCAGCCAACCAACCAGCCAACCAACCAACCAGTCAACAAACCAACCAACCAACCAACCAACCAACCACCCAAACCAGCCAAAAAAAACAGCCAACCAACCAACCAATCAACCAACCAGCCGACCAACCAACCAACCAACCAACCAACCCACTTGCCAACCCAGAACAAAGAAGCAAGCAAACAAGACGAGACAAACACGCAAGATGTGCAAAATGAAATTGATGGTACTCTGTGTGATGACCATTGCTACATATCACACGTCACACGTTTTGATGATTGACATTTTTATACAAGGTCATTTCACATATCTCTGTTTTAACACGATCAACGGGATTCACATTAGGTGGTGTGCGTTTCGGAGAAGGGTGTGATGGGGCTGGGGAGTGGGGTGGGTGGTGTGTGTGTGTGTGTGTGTGTGTGTGTGT
This sequence comes from Conus betulinus, assembly GCA_016801955.1. Taxonomy (NCBI): domain Eukaryota; kingdom Metazoa; phylum Mollusca; class Gastropoda; order Neogastropoda; family Conidae; genus Conus; species Conus betulinus. Next base: position 113,192 of record JADBJO010002891.1, on the reverse strand, counting down.
GTGTGTGTGTGTGTGTGACCATTCACACGGTTTGGTTTCGTGTGTGTGTGTGTGTGTGTGTGTGTGTGTGTGTGTGTGTGTGTGTGTGTGTGTGTGTGTGTGTGTGTGACCATTCACACGGTTTGGTTTCGATCCTGTGAAGATTTTAAATACAGAAATTCAATGAAACTACACACTGGCTTCCAAAAGTCTTTACATGCAGAGATCAATGTAAATCTCTCTCTCTCTCTCTCTCTCTCTCTCTCTCTCTCTCTCTCTCTCTCTCTCTCTCTCTCTCTCTCTCTGGGCCTTAGAAAGTGTTCGCCAATAGAAATCCATATGTTACTATCCACCAGCTTCCTTTCCAGACGTCTGGTTGTTGTAATTAATAAATTTGGTTCCTGTGAAGATTTTACTTTGAGAAATCTGGGGTTTTTTTGTTGGTTACTATTCATCAGTTGACAGTCCTGTGAAGTTTTGAAGGTTTTTTTTTTTCAACCTGTAAAAAGTGACATGCTGCTACTCAATAGTTTTTCGATCCTGTCAATGGATCGTTGTTAAGGGAATCAAAAGCTAAGAAATTAGAAAGAACTGAAAGAAAAAAAGATCGGCATTTATACGGCAGAATCACGAACGTTTGTCGTCGTCGGTTTGTAAAATACATTAAGATATGCATCTATGAAAAGCATCCAAAATATTACTTACGATCACAG
>JADBJO010002891.1:100000-105000 GCA_016801955.1 Conus betulinus | reverse complement strand
CGCTCAGATGGGACGTCTTGTCATGAGTGGCAGGGTGGCGGAGAATGATGGATGGGCCAGGCATTTTCTTTCCTTTTCTTTTTCCTCCTCTTTCTTTTCGTTTCCTGATTAAAAAGAAAAATCTTGCTGTGCTTAGTTTTCGGTGGTATTTTAATGCCGTTCATTTTGGCGTTTCCATACATAGCCCCATCAGGTTCGCCTGTATCAGTCCTGGCGTCAGTAGTTCCCCGAAAGCATAGAAGGACAGGTCGTTAAGAGGCAACTCACTGGAGGAGACACTGCGTTGCTGCTGAGTCGCCCCGGTGGTGTTTGATGGCGCCTGTACCGATTTAATCACAACAACAACAAATAATAACAACAGTAATAACAACAACAACACACACACACGTTCATACACACACACACACACTCACACACACACACACACACACACACACACACACACACACACACACACACACAGCCCACGGTTGACAAGACTTGCCGTTCAGGCGCAGAGACAAACTTGGTGAGTTTTGTATCGGTATCAAAAAGAAAGTGACAACGTATAGATGATTGGAACAGAAGACCAGAGAGAAGTTCGTCCGTACAGAAAGGAGACCTGTGTATAAATCAGAGACAAAAGACTGGTAGGTGTCTTAACGATCGGCACAGACAACCAGCGTGCTGTACAAGGGCCAAGATAAGACAGCTGTGGAAAACAAAGACTGATGTTTGCTGATAAGGACAGACAACCGGAGTGCTGGATAAGGACCAGTATGATCTTGTTTCCCGCAAAGATGACGTGGATTCGGGACGGAAAGAAACCTGAATTAGGAAACAGATTATTGAAACTTCGTCGTTGTTTTTTTTTTTTTCTGTCTCTCTTATAAGAATTCATATACCTGTCGGGCAAGATGATTCACCTAGCTCTCTAAACTTTCTGGCGATCGGTCGGAAAAGCCGTCGAAATTCACGTGTTGTTTGTCTCTGGCATAAAGCCACTGAGGGTTTCACTTTCTTAGAGAAAAGGGACACTCAGAACCCAGAGACGGAATGAAAGAAAGGACGAAAATGGCATGTCCAGACTCAATAGAAAGAAAGAAGAAAAGGCATACCCCAGACCCAATAGAAAGAAAAAGAAAGAAAGAAAGAAAAGAAAAGAAAAAAGAAAAAAGAAAGGAAAAAAAAGGAAAAAAAAAGAAAAAAAAAAAAAAAAAAAGGAAGGAAAGGAAGAAAGAAGGAAGAAGAAGAAAGAAAGAAAGAAAGAAAAAGAAAGAAAAAAAAGAAAGAAAAAGAAAGAAAGAAAAAAAGAAAGAAAAGGAGTGGCTGTATACTCTGGCGACTTTGGTTTTTAAAAACAAAATTTGTTTCAGCAAGGCAGAATTTTGAACATAGTCCTATGCATATAGAAAACAGCACATGTGTAGATCGTTAAGCGCTCGGAATGATCCTAATAAACTGTTCACGCGAGGACTGGCGAACGTTTACCCACCAACGGTTTTTAAAAATTTCGACGTTCTGCCCATGGAATACGACCCTCTTTTTATACCGAGATACTTGTGACAGTAACATTATACAGTGCGATGCATTGCAGTGCGTGCAATGTAGCACAACGCAACACAATGCAATGCAAGGCACGGCACGGGAACGCAACACAACGTAACGTAACAAACACAAAACACAACAGCACACAACGCGGCATGTTTATGGCATACAGGAAACGAAGTGCTGCACCAAAAAAAACAAACAAAAAAAAAAAACACACACACATCAGATAAAGTTGAGATCAAATGTCTGATACCCCCCCTCCTCCCCCCCCCCCCTCCCGGGGGGAATTCCAGTTATTCGACCTTCCGGAAATTGTTACGGGGAATGCATTCAACAACCAGCACCTTTTTCTACCTTAGCCAGCCTCTACTTTTTCTGACCGGTTTTCCACATCGTTTTTTTTTTTTTTTTTTTTTTTTTAACTTTTGCCTATTGTGTCCTACATTCACTGCCTTTGCCTGCTTTTGCGACCTGTAACTGCTTTAAATACTTAAAAAAAAAATCTTTTGTTACCCTGCCATGTACTATCCCCCCCCCCCCCCCCCTAACTTTTTCCCCCCAGTCTTTTGCTACCTTTCCTGCATATATTATTATTTTTTTTCCAAACTTTTCCTGTTCAACTTGCACCCACCAATCTCTAGCTATTCCTTCCTTTCGCCACCTTTCCCAACTTTAACTACCTTTTTGTACTTTCGTATCCTACTCTCTTCCACCAGTCCTCGTTTTTCCTACCTTTTAAAACTTCCCTGACTTTAACTACTTTCATACTTTTCTTATCTTTGCTTTTTTTTTTTCTCCTACTTTTGTTTTTGTAGTTTTCCTACTTTTTCTTACTGTTCCTCATCTTTGCGTCGACTGTTCCTCATTTTTTCCCCCACTGATCTCACCTGTACCTGCCGTTCCTATCATCATTTCTACTGTTCCCACCTTTTCCCTACGATTCCCTACAGTTTCCTATTTTTCGTACATAGGCCTACCTTTACTTCCTCCCCCAGATTTCCCCGCCCATTTCTACCCTCCTTACCTTTCCTGTTTTTTTTTTTTTCTTTCGACCTACTCATACTTTCCGTACATTTCCCTACTTCACCTTCTTTTCCTGCTTTATCATTGCTCTACTTTTCCTACTGTTTTTTTTTTTTTTTCATTTCTTTACCATGTCTTCTCCGTTTTACCTATCCTTTCCCTGCCTTTTTTACTGTTAAGTTTTACCTTTCTGGTTTTAGCTACCATTTCCTACTTTTAAAAAATTCTACTTTCATCGGTATTTTCCTCGGCTTTTCCTGCCGTGTATATCTTTTCCGACCTTTCCATATTTGTTCAGATTTCCTGTACGTTTCCTTTACTTTTTTTTTCTGCCATTCCCCTCTGTTACCACTGTCACCAGCCTTTCCTCCTTCCTTAATACCTACAGATGAAGGAAGGTTAGCATGACTGGATGTGGACTTCCAAAATGGACTGAAATGATGGCCCATGTACCCCTTCTCCCCTTCTCCTTCAGAGCCCATTTATGACTGTCTGTTGACATTGCTACAATGGTAAGTCACCGCATTAATGCAGTAAAACAAACAACAACAACAGTAACAACGAAAACTAAACATTTTTTATATAATCAATATGTGCTTTTCGGATTTAATAGGTTGACACGCCCCCACCCTCAAATCTCACAAAAGGAAGAGAGAGAGAGAGAGAGAGAGAGAGAGAGAGAGAGAGAGAGAGAGAGAGAGAGAGAGAGAGAGTCACTCCCCGCAAAAAAAAAAAAACCAACAAAACAAACAGTAGAGAAAAAACAACCAAAACCACCACCACCACCAACCAAAAGAACAGCCAAACGAACAAAGAATGAAAAGTAGTCAATATTAGACAAGAAAAAGTGAACATGGACACAAATCGTCGAAAATGGAAAATAATGATTGAAATGAACTTTGAAAAAAAAGTGTTAGAAGTTGTGGAAAAAAAAATCAGTATACAGTTTGTACAACATAGTGAAAAGTATTTCAAATATGATAAAAAGTAGTAAAACGTGATTGAAAAGCGGCTAAAACAAATTGAGAAATCTTGAAAAAATAGGACAAAAGCAGACGGTAGCATAACGTGCAAGGAAAAGAAGATGATACAAACTCGTGCTACACTGCGTCGTATGCGGAGATGTTAAAAAAAATGGCAGTAAAATGTAGAATATCTACAAAGCGGTGAAAACAATACAAAAAAAAACAAACAAACAAAAAAAACAAACAAAGAACCCAACCAACCAACCAACCAAACAAACAAAAGAATAAAACTTTGAACAAAAATCACAGTAGTAGAAAAGTAGTACAACGTAGCCACAAGGTCGGTGTGTCTGAACACCGCCGATCCCCCCTCCTCACAGCCTCCGTGTCCCGGTGAATGCGGTAGGTGGAGGACGGAGAGTTGCCCCACGGGCCTGCCGGTGTCATCATCATCTCTGACCGACATCTTCACGTGCTCGTCACTTTGGGGTTTCTTTGTCTATCGGATGGTTTGAACCGATCGTCGATACTCTCCCACAATTTCGCAGACATGTGCGCGCGCATCGTCGTAGACGCGCGCACACGTACGCGCAGGCTAGCATATAGCGCGCGCGTGCGCATGCAGGCCATATGGGTACAGGTAGTGCACACACTCGCTTACACACGCATATACATATGCATGTAAGTACGCACGGGTACGCGCGCGTGTGCGCGCGCCCTTCCTCCCTGTGTTCATTCTGTTAGCCGAGGGACATCGGCAGAACACCATGAAAACAGGAACAAGTACAAACATGACGTCAATACCAAGAGAGGTGTCAAAAGCAGTGAATGAAAACAACACGCGCACACACGCACGCGCGCACATACTCATGAACACACACACACAAAACACATATACGCGAGCGGGCGCACGCACGCACGCACGCACGCACGCCCACACTTTCTCTGCCTCTCTCTCTCTCTCTCTCTCTCTCTCTCTCTCTCATACACACACACATACACACACACACTCACTCACTCAGACACATTCACACACAGGCGCGCGATCGGGGACACGCACTCTCTCTCTCTCTCTCTCTCTCTCTCTCTCTCTCTCTCTCATCTCTCTCGCGCGCGCGCGCGCACACACACACACACACACACACACACACACACACACACACACACACACACACACACACACACACACACACAAACACACACACACTCACACACACACACACACACACACACACACACACACACACACACACACACACGAACAGTATTTGGTTTTTTCGCCGCTTTTGGGGATATGGAGGAAGAGTGAGCTCAAAGCAATAACAGGAAAAGGAAAACCAACAAGCTGAAATATAACATAAATTGCTAGTCAATGCTGACATAGACCAACAATTTACAACACTTGAGACAATCTAATATACTTTGACAATAGAAGCGTTTGTTTTCAGATAGTAGAAGACATCATTAGGCAAAAATTATAGA
>JADBJO010002891.1:82500-90000 GCA_016801955.1 Conus betulinus | reverse complement strand
TATCGTTCACTCCATTTCTTACTTCATTCTTTCCATTTCTCAGGCAGGGTGCATGCTATGTGTAACGTGTCGTCCATACCAACCGCCAAACTGGCCTTCTCTTCCGAAAGTTGGTGATGGAATTTTACGTGTGTGCAAAATGTTGTGCGTCTCAACTGTCAGGGGCCTGTGGATAGGTACGTTTTAGGCGAGGAATGAGAGTTATTGTCACTATAGTCAAGGACCCGTGCAATGTACGTTTTAGGCAAGGAATGAGAGTTATTGTCACTATAGTCAAGGACCCGTTTTAGCAATGTACGAGTTTTGTCACTAGGTGGAGGAAGGGTGAGGAAGGGATCTGTATATTTTTGGAGAAGGATGAGTGTAATTGTTTCTTGCATACGAAGGTAATGCTGTCGTGTTTGAACACTTACAACTACAGACCATCTGTTTTACAGTCAAGTGCCTGTGGATGGTAACCTCTTATGCAAGACATGAAGAAACGAGAAGCAACCACAATGAGACAGAGACGTGCAAATTCAAACCACTCGAACTTGCCCCTGTACCCGGATAGGTAAAGGCAAAGAAAGCTAGATGGGCGTTTATAGGAGCGCAACCCTCCACCAAGGTCTAACACACTGGATCCGTCCTCTGCTCCAGGTTCATGTGACAGATTGGCGCCCACAGTCAGTGGGATCAGCACTGGCCCACGTAACATTTCCTCACCAAAACGTTTCCACCAAAGTTGTGAGAGACACACCCATTATGTGGAAGAATCTTGCTGTTGTGTGTTTTTTTTTTTTCAAAACTGTGCAAAAGACATCCTTAACGTGGAAGAATCTTTCCTTTGTAGTACTATCCTTTGGAGCAAGGCTGTGATAAGCCAATCCATTACGTAGAATGATCTTGCTTTGATTGTTCTTTCCTTTTGAACAAAAACTATGAGAAACGAATCCGTCATGTGGAAGAATCTAGCCTTAGTGATTCTTTCGTTTTGAGCAAAATTGTGAGGGTGAGGGATACCAACATTTTGTGGAAGGGTCTTGCCATAGTGATTCTTTCGTTTTGAGTAAACTTGTGAGAGATACTTCCATTATGTACAAGAATCTTTTCTTTCTTTGTGTTTTGTTGCTCTTTTGAGCAAAACTGTGAGAGACACACACCCATTAAATCTTGAATCTTGCCTTTGTGGTTCTTGCCATCTGAGCTAACTGTGAAAGACACACCAATTACGTGGAAAAATCCTGCTTTGGTAGCATTTCCCTTTTGAGCAAAACTGTGAGACACATCCAGTGATTGGTAGAATCTTACCTTTGTGGTTCTTCCCTTTCCAGCCGAACTCCGGCAACTCTACGTAGGAGCTGGTCGGGGCCGAACAATCCCGTCACTGTGCTGGCTAGCTCTGGTAGAATGCTTCTTCTTCTTTTGCGTTCCCTGTCATGCTGGTCAGATACAAAGTCCGGTAGCTTTGGCAAAGTGACCGGTCCGTCGGAGTGAGTCTGCCGTTCCCCCACAGCTTTTCTGGAGGTCCACTGCACGGGCCAAAACTCACGCCACAGGCTGTCGAAAGTGGGACAGGACTGAAGTACGTGGGCTGGGTTTTGTGGGCCAGTACCACATGGGCAGTCATCTGTGTGCAATATGTTCAGGCGATAGAGGTGGAAGAGCAACTGACAGTGTCCAGTTCTTAGTCTGAAGATGGCGACTTGTTGGGCACGCTCAAGACGGTGCATGTCATCCTCTGCCTCCACCTGTAGTCTTTCTCTCCATGATGTCCTGAACTGGCTGCGGATGATGGTCTTCGCCTCTCTGTAGGATACAGCATGGGCTATTTGGTCTCTGTTGGCTGCCCGCCTCGGAGAGTCTTGATGGAATTCGAACTCACGACCTCTCAGTCTGCAGTCCACGACACTTCTCTGTGCAGCATGGCAACTGCTGTGAACAGTCTGTGTTTCAAGGGCGTTTGTCGCGCCAGTGATGAATATGTGCAAAACGTGACGAAAACCTTGAAGAAATAACGGCGAAGGGTACGTCATTAGCGCGCAGGGATCGGGTCCCCAGTGTCTCTTTCCTCCTAACGCACTGGACGATGTTACATTGGGTTGCACGTTTAAAAGGAACTGAATGTTCACTGAAAGATTTTCCTTCATTGGTTGATCTATTCCCGGTCTTGCTATTCATAGAGAGATCTTTAGCAAAATAGTAACCTTCTCTTTCACTTCCTCTATTCTTACCTCCCGTGCGCGGACGCGCGCGACCATACACGCGCACAGACAGACAGACAGACAGACACACACACACACACACACACACACACACACACACACACACACACACACATACACACACACACTCACTCACTCACTCACTCACTCACTCGGTCTCTCTCTCTCTCTCTCTCTCTCTCTCTCTCTCTCTCGATTTTTTCTTTCTTTTTTGCGTTCCTTATGAACGATGTCAAAATCTCGAAATTGCTTCATCTCCAACCTCCACCCCCCTCTCCCTTGCCACGCCAGACACCCCAGATTCTCGAAGTGTGTTTTCGGGGATAAAAAGTGTATCATGGCACTTCGTATACATTTAGATACCTTATGAGGACCCGACACCTACCTGTGCGAGGACCTGCTTTGTTCAGCGGAAAGAAGTGCCACTAAGACAGGCATTCAAGAACACACCACCATTCCTGCATCAGACTATCGTCTACGATCCTTTCTGAGAGAGAGAGAGAGAGAGAGAGAGAGAGAGAGAGAGAGAGAGAGAGAGAGACAGACAGACAGACAGACAGACAGACAGACAGACAATGTTGACTGTACGACGATCACGCTACGCCCAGTGTTGAGTTTCACTGGCAGGGAATGACAGTTGACTCACGCGCCCAGGCCGTAGATCATGATGTGTGCCGGCCTGCCTGCCTGCTTGCACGGCCCTGAGAGAAACAAACTCCGTAAGATCTTGAGAAAAGCACCCCCCCCCCACCCCCTCCTTATGCAAGTGTCCTGGTCCTTTACCCCTTTACACCCAGATCCCCACATCCACGTCATTGCTTCTCGATTCCGTTCTGCTGGGAATTTACGATCGACGAGCAAGTTCACGTAATTTCCGAATCACATAAATGGACACGTGTAAAAGCAAACATCAGAATGACTTGGCCGTTAGATAAAGGAACAAAGAAAAAAAAAAAAAACGAAACCAAAAACAAACGTAATGCGTTTTGACCTTATGGGTGTCTTTAGGCAGGACAAATAACGTTCAAAACAATGAAAACAAAGGACGAAGAAAGAGGGTCATTTATCTCTTCGATCTGCGTGGAAAACTTGGTCTTTGGGTGAGCAAATGAAATTATAATTGACAGACAATTAAGGAATCCAAAAGAGTTATTTTGCTTTCAGATAGATGAGGAAAGTAGTTTTATTATCAGAATAGTGGGGGAGAAGATGTGAAATTTGTTCTCGAAGAAGGCATGATCAGCGAATTTTCCTGGTTGTGTTGTCAGAGTGTGAGAAAATCTTAAGGTCATATTTGCTGGTGCTGGCAGCATGTACACTTTGATTTCAAAAGACAGATTACAGGACAAAACACAATGCATTTCGACCCCATGGGTCTTCTTTAGGCAAAAAAAGCAAACATTTTGGACAATGAAAACGAAGAACGAGAAAACCACTTCTCATTTAATGCACTTAAAAAATAGTGGAGGGAAGGAGAGAGGAGCGGAAACAAAGCCCAGACAAGCGAATCCTCTGTCTTTATGCCGCTGATTTGGCAAGCAAAAAAGAAAAAGAAAAAAATGGGGAGAAGGGTGGTGAAGGGATAGAAAGAGAAGGGGGGGGGGGGGGGGGGGGGGGGGGGAAAGGAGGAGGAGCGCGTGGCGTGTTTGATGAAGAACAAGAGGGTGTTAAAGACTTACATGTCAAACCCTTTACTGACAGCGCCTTCTGTCTTGTCAGCACAATGATTTGCGACGCTTGTCTTGAGTCAGAGCACATCGACAGTACCTAACTCCACAGGACATCGACAGTACCTAACTCGACAGTCCCTAACTCCACAGTCCCTAACTAACTCCTACTCCACAGTACCTAACTCCACAGTCCTAGCTAACGTCCCAACTCCACAGTCCTCTAGCTCCACAGTCCCTAACTAGTCTAACTCCACAGTCCCTAACTCACAGTCCTACACAGTCCCTAGCTAACTCATAGCAACTAACTCTAACTCCCACAGTCCCTAACTCCATACAGTATCTTCCACTACTCCACAGTACCTAACAGCCCTACACAGTCCCTAACTAGCTCCACAGTAAGCCTAACTCCACAGTACCTAACTCCACAGTCCCTAACTCTCCACAGTCCCTAGTCCACAGTCCCTAACTCCACAGTCCCTAACTCTAACTCCACAGTCCCTAACTCCACAGTACTCTTACTAACTCCACAGTACCTACAGTCCCTAACTCCACAGTCCCTCTCCACAGTCCCTAACTCCACAGTCCCTAGCTCCATAGACAGTCCCTAACTCCCACAGTCCCTAACTCGACAGTCCCTAACTCCACAGTCCCTAACTCCACAGTCCCTAACTCCACACAGTACCTAACTTCACAGTCTCTAACTCCACAGTCCTAACTCCAAACTCCACAGTACCTAACTCCACTCCACAGTCCCTAACTCCACACAGTCCACACCTAACTCCACAGTACCTAACTCCACAGCACCTAACTCACAGTCCCTAACTCCACAGTACCTAACTCCACAGTCCCTAACTCCACAGCCCCTAACTCCACAGTCCCTAACTTCTCCACAGTCCCTACCTCCTCCACAGTCCCTAACTCCACAGTACCTAACCTCCACAGTCCCTAACTCGTGAACAGGTCAGGTCAGTCAGGTAGGCTGAGGTGAAAATGAAACAGCTCACTCAGTTCAACGAAGACCGGTTATCGATTTTATCTGTAGATTGAGTCCTTTGGGGGAACATCGAACTGGCATTCCGAACATGGCTGCCAGTTTGAATCCTGTTCGCCCCCCTCCCACTCCACCCCCTTAAAAATATGACATTGCCAGCACTCGTCTTTCGTCTTAAAGTGTTGTCGTTCTGGTGTTGTGAGTGTAGTGTTAGGTTCACGTTCTGTCTTCTTGCGCTCCTTACTTCCCTCCCTCCGCTTTGCATGGATGGTTTTCCCCCGTCTACCGTGTCACCCAAGGTGGGTGCTGGGGACGTTAAACCACACGGGCCACTCGATGAACGTGCGACCACGGTACTTGCTGTGGTTACCACTCCTCTCCCATGCCTATTTGTCTTCTTGCCGAATCTCTAAGTTTCTGCCCCCCTCCTAGTCCCCGGCTCACTCCCATCAATCCCACACCCTCCTCGCTGTCTCGTGTGCGAGCACGCACGTGTGTGTGTGTGTGTGTGTGTGTGTGTGTGTGTGTGTGTGTGTGTGTGTGTGTGTGCGCGCGCGCGCACATGCGCGCACATGCATGTGCGTGCATACGTGCGTGCGGGCGTGCGTGTGTGCGTGCGGGCGTGACATCGATCGCATTCAAACATCATCAGTGCGCTTTGTTGATGTTGAGTGGTTCAAGCTGTTTCAGCAATGTCAGTATGTTTCTAACCTAGTCTACCGTACAGCGCCTTTCAGAGCTGTTCGACCGATGGGAAAAGAAAGCAGTCATGTTTACCGTCCACCCCTTTCTTTTGTGGGTCCCCCCCCCCCCCTCCCCGTTTCCCGCACCTTCTTCCCCCCACTCCCCTGCTTTTCTGCCCCCCCCCCCCCCCTTTTTTTTTTTTAGTTTTGGGTCTCCTATCTCCAAATTTTCTAAGTCTTTGTCACTCTCCCTCCATCCCCCACTTTTGCCTCTTCCTTATCATGTATAGCCTTTGTGTTCATTACTGATAGGCTTTCTAATGCTGAATTTAATGTTTTAGCAATCAATACAAATTGTCTGAAAGATTACAATTAATAATGGAATCACCCCCCCCCCCCCCCCACAATGTCTGTATCTGTATCTGTCTCTGTCTCTCTTTCTCTCTCTCTCTCTCTCTCTCTTTCTTTCTCTCTGTCTATCTGTGTTCGTGTGTGTGTGTGTGTGTGTGTGTGAGAGAGAGAGAGAGAGAGAGAGAGGCTGAATGCGTTAATGTCTCCATCTAATCGTTCGTGACATAGAAGACCGGATACCCATCCCAGGAGAACAGGGGAGGGGACCTATTTAACATCATACCAACACCAGCAGAACGAAAAAGCGTTAAGCCAGGCATCGTTTACCTTTATATTAGGCCCTTCAATATTCGACCTCGAAACCTCTGACAACGAATTCGGTACTGTACCACTGTGAGAACTAATCATCTGCGCTGGGTTCACATTCAGCAACATGTGTATGCGCATGCGTGGCCAATGTGGCGGTCACTTCCCGTCCAGGCCATAGAGATTTTGTTGTTTACTAATCTGTGGGGCAGGGAAACTGACGCGGACAGCAGCGCTCCCGAAAAAACAGACAAAACAGAAATAAACAAAAACAAAGTGCGAAATGACGCTAAGTAATGTACCATACCAAACCGACAGGTGAATTTTTAGCATGCAAGTCTTCTTTAGACGTTTTTGTAGATATGCCTGTGCAAATTTTCGACTTTTCTTCCTTTCCTTTCGCCTAAAGTAGAAGACTTTGTCGAACATTCACACATCAGTTTTGTATCGTGTATTGTATCAGCATTACGTTGCGCTTACGGTGAAGGGTAAAAAGTTGGGAAAGGTACTGACTATATGCATCTATGAATAACGAACAAGATTAGTAGGGTAACTCTTGATCCCGCGACAGAAATCACAACTTGAGCATAGAACACACAGAACAAACATCCCCGAAGGGAAGAAGGTTCCAGGCTTGCCCGTGTAACCTGTCCCCGGCACATCTGCACAGACACAAGAGGTAAAGAAATGAAAAAAAAAAAAAAATCAGTGTTTACTCAAGACGGGCATACCTTTTCGAACAAATGCACGAACGAACAGAAACAAATACCAGTAACCTGGGTTTGATTGGTTTGAAAGGAAATCTTTAACGGGGCAGGGAACAGTAAACAGGAAATAACGCACAAGTACGGTAACTCTTGCTTCCACAATGAAATAATTACATGCTGATAATAACTCTAATCAAATGCCGTTTACGAAACCATATCGCCTAGCAGAAATGACAACACAGATCACACAGAACAAACAAGGAGACATCACAGCAAAAAAAAAAAAAAAAAAAAAAAAAAAAAAAAAAAGGGGGGGGGTGGGGGGGGGATTTCAGTCTTGCCATTATAACCATTCCCTGGCACACTCACACAGCAGCAACAACAACTACTGGATAAATGAACAAACACAAAATTAACATTTCAACAGCTTTTTTTCCGTCCCCAATCTGTAAGTGTATGCTTTCGCTCCCAGTCAACGCCAAACTTAGACCTGTGCTACAGGATTTCCCTAGTTAGGGACGGATAAGCGACACAGGACGGTGTGGGAGCGTTGGGAGGGAGGGAGTAGTAGATGGAGGAGGTTAGGGG